>CM077163.1:67181680-67344037 GCA_039583875.1 Platanthera guangdongensis | reverse complement strand
TTGAGCCATTTTTGCAACAAGTCGTTCTTGCAACTCATGAAGAAATTTGGAGTACACCACAAAATCTCTCTTGCCTACCATCCCCAAACCTGTGGGCAAGTCGAGGTCTCCAATCACGAGCTCAAAAGAATCATCGAAAAAACCATCCATTCCAACCGAAAAAGAGTGGGCCAAAAAGGTCGACGACGCCTTATGGGCGTACAGAACCGCCTTCAAAACCCCTATCGGTATGACCCCTTTTCAACTCGTCTACAGAAAATCTTGACACTTACCAGTCGAGCTGGAACACAAAGCACTATGGGCAACCAAATTGCTAAACATGGACATCGAAGCCGCAGCCGATAAGCGCCGCACTCAACTGAACGAATTAGAGGAGCTCCGGCATTTTGCATACGAAAATGCGCGGATATACAAAGAAAGAACAAAAAAATGGCATGACCGTCACATCATCCCCAAAGACTTCCAACCAGGCAACCAAGTCCTGCTGTACAATTCCCGCCTCCGCTTATTTCCCTTCAAACTCAAATCGCGGTGGAGCGGCCCTTTCACAGTGATCGGAGGCTCCCCTTTTGGCGCCATCGAAATAGTCGGGAAAAGCGGAGACAATTTCAAAGTCAATGGGCACCGGTTAAAATTATATGATGGCATCGCAACCACCGACGACTCTCAAAGCCTGCAGCTCGCCGACCCCACGCAAAGCAATGGCGACACTCCTTGAGTGAGTGGAACTCACCACAGAGCTAGTCTACCACGCCTTCTGCTTCTTTTCTATTGTTTATATTTTCTGAGCAAGACAGCTACTATATTTTTTTGTGAGCGCCCATCTGGGAGCCGACTGTTGTCTTTTCTTTTTTTTTTATATATGTATCGAACTCTCTATTTGAACTGCTAATACAGGTATTTGGTCCACCTTAAGGACGGTAAACAAAAGGGCTTTCGGGAGACAACCCAAGTTGGACCGTTCGGTCCTATGCTGTATTTTGAGTTTGGTTTATTTCTTCATATATATATATGTGTCCAGATTTTGTTTGGCTTGCATCCTTTAATCGCAGGTGTAGGAATATTTGAGGCGCGGCAACTTGGCCGCACTTGGACATCTCGTTCCCCGACTGGTATGCTCAATTTTGAGCATAGGTACTTCCTACCCTAGCTATTTTTCCTATTTGGAATGCTTATTTTTACTCGTTGTCAACTTTAAGTCTGGGGGGGGGGGGAGTATGCCTGTGGTCACTACACCGCACTTTCTGTTGCATTCCAGTTTCTTATTTACTTATTTCTTGTTTTTTGTTGCACACACTGAATCACCCCCACGAGTGCGCTCTTACCCACGCGCACAACCCGAGTTAAATTTTTGCTTTTATGTAAACTTTAAAATAGTGGTACTGGCTTAGGATTTCAGGATTGAGTAGTTCGAAACTCATGCAGTGCTCCTAATCGAATACTCATGGTTTGTGTAGAGTTATGATAGAACTAATTTTTCTTTATGCTCGTAGATTTATTCTTTTCTGCACACATAAATATTGTTTGTACTGCTCAAAAATCTGAATCTGGGATAATCAAACGATGGTGTAGGAATGTGTGTAGCCGCCACTAGACTCGTATTGCTCGAGTCGGGGGTAAGGATCATCCTTCTCGGTGGCTAAGAACTTGCCCTAAGCTACTCTCGAAGCATTGGTGCACGGTTAGTTAAGCGTGAGCATGACGTAGCCTTCTTTTTTGGCTAGTTTGAGTCTTGTTTAGCCATTCCTACCAGTTAACCATCGCATGCCAAATTTGTGCCTACCCTTCCTTTGATCCAGCTCCACTCACTTTCTCCAAGGCCTGAAGCTAAACCCACCTTCGCAATCAAATGCTTGAGCTGATTTGTATTTACTGTTTTGCCGAGGTTGTGATTAGTGGACAATGTTTTTGGGGGTGCTGATTTTATTCCCGTTTTGATTGCTTCGTTTGGGGATTGCTAGCGCAGAAAAGAAAACAATAGTTTACGAAAATAAAAAGCTGATTCGCGCAATAGAAAAAAATATAGATATGAAAGAATTGCTTTGAGATTTCGATCCCCATCCTCTTTATTGAATTTGGTCGGGTTCAGCCGTGTTCACACCTGGATTTCAAGCTAAGTCTGGGGGCGTGTGCCCCATTCTTTTCTAAGTGGCTGTTTTGGTTTGGGTTGTTTTCGCTCGCTTTGGTTGCATAGAGCCTTCATGTTTATCTTTGACCACCAAGCCGTTGCCTAAGCCCCATTTCCTCCTACAAGTCCTACTGATTCACGCTTGAGTCTAACCCGCACCGTGGAGAGTGTGAACGTGCAAGCGTATGGTCCCCGACATTGGTGGATTCCTTTGGAGGTGATCTTGAGTCCCGAACTTTGGCAATGCTCACCTTAGTGGCCTGCCTACTTTCTTCCTGCACATGATCACACGATTCTCCAGAATTCTAATTTTGAGCAATTACAATATTTATTTACGTCTGTCGAATAGTTTAAACTACGTTGTATAATTAAAAAGTTTTTCTATAATATCTTCTATACTCATGATATATTTGATTTCTTGTCTTACTTCTTTTTGAAATTGCTGAGCCAGTTAGCTATCTCCGAGTCCATGGAGTGATGATTTGCTCGGGACGTGCAAATGGTTAAGTCTGGGGGCGTGATGAGTCCACATTTTACACTGATTTTTGGACTCATCTGGGCTAGTTTTATCGTCTTAGCACTACACTTGAGAGCCTTTATAGCTTATTTTTGCTTATGTACCTATTCCACGATTAAGTGCACTGTAGGCCCGCTTCTGTGTGCTTTTTGTCTTTCCATTTTGTTGTTATTCTTTAGCCCTATCTCGGGAATGTGGTGTGCACGTTCTGGTGGCCTTTCTGCCCCTTCTGCTGGTACAGTGGTCGTGTGCGTGCTCCGGAACTGCTCGGGAGACTCCGACAATGCAGGAATACTACGCACGACCACTGGACTTACTGCGCACGACCACTGGTCGTGCGCCACTGTTCGTGCGCATTACACACCATTTTCATAACCCTGTCTCGGTAATCGCACGAGCACTAGCCATAGTGCGCACGACCACTGGTCGTGCGCCACTGCTCGTGCGCTTATATGCTGATGCTTCTTGTCCAGGTTGCAGGTTTATTTGGAAAAGCCGCACGATCATCGACCTACAGTGCGCACGACCACTGGTCGTGCGCCACTGATCGTGCGCACTGCTTCTGCTGCCTCCGTATATAAGGCCCTGCACCGCATTTTAGGTCATCGCCTGTCATTTGCTGTGATCGGTGAGTGCGCGGGAATCGCCTTTTCACTTCTCCAGCTGCTCCATCACTTCCACCTTCGTCGGGAAGCCATTTCCAACCACTCCGAAGCTTTTCAACACTCCGGCGAAGCCCTCGGCCATTGATGACTTCAACTCCAAGCTTTCCTGCAGAGTTGGTGAAGTAGATAACCTAGAGAACGGACTTAAAGGCCTTCGAGGTGACAGATCGTTGGTACCGGAAGCCTCCTTGGACTGAGCCCAGAAGCGGATTACAACTCGCTACTCGGCCACGACCCGCGGTGGATCTTCATTCTCTTTTGGTTTACTCCTCTTCCCCTTCATCTGTGTTATGAATGTGTTGAGCAGTGTAACGAACATTTCCATCCCTAAACATCAGGTTTACTTTCTAGTTAATGGAATATTGTTTCTTCTCATGCTTGTGAGTTCTGTCTGTGAATGCGCCTCGCTCACCCCACATCCACTTCATTCCTGTGCCTTGTCCGATTGCAATCCACACAAGAACGCTGCAATCCATTAGCTTCCCTTCCACTCGCCCAACTAAAGTTCGGCATAGCGGCCGACAAACCCACTTCACCTTGCGAAGCGGTGCCGTCGACCCGCATAGCTTTTACTAGTTCAGTAGATCAAACATCCACAATCTCCCTAGTCCTCTATTTCCTTTTTGTTCTATTTTTAACTCTCATAACGATATTCTCGGTACTGTTTCCGTTCTACGCTAATTGCATTCCTCAAGAGACCGACACTTGGGGATTTATTCCCAAAACTTTATTACTTGTGCGACCGGTGCGCTTGCCGTATTACACGCATCAGATCCTTAGCCAGAATGCCCAGAACTGAAGTCGTTGCGCTAATTCTTTCCCCTCTAAAAGAAATATACTTGTTGGGGATGAGACTCATTTTATAAGATTAGGTGTGCACATAACCACACACCCATGATCTCCACCTCAAAAGTAGTGAGATGATGGGGTTGACAACACGCACGATCTCCGCGCACGATCCCCCTCGCACTGATCCCATCACGCATAATGGGCAAACTGCCGCAACCCCCACCTTGCCGGCGACGGACGGCCGGCCTCCTCCCTGGATGTCGCCCGCCTACCCTCTCTCGTCGCGCCGGCCCCGGCCACTCCCTCCCTCGGCCCCCAGCTGCGGCCATGGAAGTGGCCTCCCGGGCCGCTCCCTCCCTCGGCCCCATCCATAGCTGACGGTGCAGCCTCCCGGGCCGCCTCATCCCTTGGCCACCGCCACACTACCAAAGGAGGTGGCCACGTGTCGGCCGCTCCTCCTCGGCCGACATCGGCGGTCCTTCCCTCACTGGCAAACTCAGTCGCAATTTCGCCGACCGCCTGTGGAGTTCTGCCCCATCGTCCGATCGGTTGCGGACGTTCCCGACAGTCCGATTCGCGTATAACCACCCACTAACTACCATGTTATTGGGGGAATTTAATTAGTAATTTAATTATTAATTTAGGAGGTGCAAACATCGATATTAATGCTTCTTGTGTCCATTGCGCTCAATGTCTTAGATTTAAGTGAAGTCAATCTTGTTAATGATATACGTAAAAGTGTATTTGATGTCCTAGTAACAATGATGTGACAGATAGCCTAAGTGGCTAGGTCGGTAAACACTTACCTAAGGTATGGAAAGATAGAAAAATGTCCATGCCCATAGGCGTTGAGTGAAGGTCATTCACTCAATGCCAGATGACTAATAGCACTGAGTGAAGCCTATACAGTCAGAGCCATGAAGTGACAAGATGAGAAAGTGGCTAAGTCGACATGCATTGATTGAAGTCAACTCACTCAATGCCATACAGTTCGACGAATTCAGAACCTAGTTCGACGAACTCTGAGCTCAGCTTGACGAAAAGTGAAAGCTAAGTTCGACAAACTCAGAGCTCATTTTGACGAAAGTAAAAGCAATCAACGCAGTTGAAAACTGTGAATATTTACCAAGTCCACAAGCGTTGAGTGAGGCAGGCTGACTCAACGTCATGTGAAAATGTGTTGACTAAATCTCAAAGTCAGTATTATTTCTTAGACACGGAAATTTATCTAAGTCCAATTGCGTTGGGTGTAGTTTATTCACTTAATGCAAGATAACAGAAGAAAATCTGTTAAGGTGTTTGGCATTGAGTAGAGCATACTCACTCAACGCTAAGAAGCAAAAAATCTGGCTGAGGTAGAAAACATTCAGTGAGGCATGGTCACTCAATGCTCTCAACATCATGATGCAGAAATGATGCAGAAATGATCAAGACAAAAAGCGTTGGGTGAGGCGTGGTCACTCAATGCTCTCAATGCTTAAGATGCTAAAGAAGAATAAAGGTTAAGGCAGAAAGCATTGATTGAGGCATGCTCACTCAACCCCTAAATAACTAAAAGTATAGCTAAGGCACAAGGCATTGAGCGAGGTGCACTCACTCAACGCTCTCAATGCCAGACATACAAAAAAGGATGCAGAGATAGTTAAGGCAAAAAGCGTTGAGTAAGGCTTGCTCACTCAACGCTGTCAACGCCTAAATGGACAAAATTATCTAAGTACCTTGTCGTTGAGTGAAGCTCATTCACTCAATGCCTATTCCACTGATGCTCGATTTTGGCTAAGTCCATAAGTGTTGACGTCAGCTAGATATGCAAAATCAACAAGGACAACTTATGTCAAATCAAGTATAGAGCAACTACAGAACACGACAAGCTCTGTCGTGAAGCTACTGTACATCTTATCCCTTGAAGCAAGATGCAGCTGGATGCCATAAGCGGGGTCCACTGACTTCAAAGAGCCGTTGATCAACGAACTACAAAAGGAAGGGCAAGGGCAAGACGAAAACAACTTTTCAAGGCTTATCAATTTCAAAAAAGGTTGCGGCTGGACTTCATCTTCCTCACCATTGTTGCGTGAAAAATCTTGAAGTCTTACTGCATAAAAGTTCAGTTAGCTGTGTGTATTCTTCATCGACACCAGCAAGATCAGAATGCTTTCCTTATGAGGGAGTAGTAGAGACAAGGAATAAATCTCTGCATATCAAATTACTTATCAACTCAGCAAAATCTAAACTGAAGGTCCATTCTCTGAAGTTGAAAAGAAGAAAGAAGAAAGTGGCTGACTCTGGCCAGGGAAGGATGAGAAGCAAAGAAGATTACTGTTAGATACTTCCAGCCCAAGATCTTTATCGCTGTGAAGAAATGTTGTGCTGAGATAACTCAGCTGAAGGCGTAGTCACAGAGAAATTTCTCTGTGATAGATATATATGTATACTTTATTCCTGTAGGATCCTTTTTGGATCTGAGTTGTAGGGCTCTTTGAGCCTGAGGTAGGGCACCATTGCCTGAGTTGTAGTAGAGTGAAGCTTTCTGAGTCGTAGTATTCAACTGGATCTAAGCTGTAGGTGCCTGGAAGGGCACTGAGGTAGGTACCTTCTGGGTACTGAGCTGTAGGAGTGCTGCGACACTCTGAGAGTAGGGCTGTGTGCCTGAAACTGTAGGGCTGAGAAGCCTGAGTTGTAGGCTTTTGTGTAAGGCTGAGGTAGGTGGCTTGACGGTCACTGAGAGTAGGAGCACTGCAGAGCTCCGAGGTAGGAACCAGTTAGTTTTGAGGTAGGTGTCCTGAAAAGGATATTGAGTGTAGGAACTTGCTGAAGTTCTGAGTGTAAGGCTAAGGGCCTGAGGTGTCAGCTCTAAGGAGTATATTTGGAGAAGTGCCTTGACAAACAGGAAGCTGGCAAGGTGGGAGGAGAGTGGATATACCTAAAATTGGGGAACCACTATAAATCTGTGTGTACTTGCTGTATTATTTTTCTTTGTGCAGGTTCTTGAAAGCAAACTACCACCAACACACATAGTGCAAAAGTTAAAATAAAAAAGAACTTAATAACAGTCATACAACCTATTCACCTCTCTAGGTTGTAAGCTATCTTGAAATAAAGACTTTCAATACGCACCCCTAAAATATGGGAAAATATTACTTTTGGGTTGTTACGGTGTGCGGATAGCCGCATATACCAGCGTAACCACCACCTGGAGTCTATAAAAAGAGTCACAGACCTCCTCATTTCTCACCTTTTCCTCTGAGTCTTCTTTTTCTTCAGGTCGAAGCTCTGTCGAATTCCACCTATGAGTAGCACCCGAGCCGCACTCGAGCCGCACCCGAGCCAAGTTCAAGCCAACCGACAAAGCCCAATCTCTCAGTTTCCAAGTGGCCTCCACAGCCGCAAGTTCAGGCACTCCGCTCCCACGTCCAGAACCAGCAAGACACTCAGAGAATCCTATCAATGCAAAGTGCAACTTGTAATGAACTCCCAGCGATCTAGCCTGTCGTACGCTGTGTGCCAAGTGTTCTCTCACCATAATACTATAATGAGAGGTGGCCTGTGACCCTCGGTTTCACAAACATCATGTAACAGTCAGGAAATAGTGGACTTTGACCGGCACAAATAAGATCACGTGGTTTTTTACCTAGTTGAGGGTTTTTTTTTCCAAACTGCGTGTGTACAATCGACCTTCTTTATTCAGTGTGTGCACACTCAACCGTTCCGAGAGCTAAGTCGGTCCATGTTATTCCGGTCTGACCGGGACGTTGAGTTAGACCGCAACAATACTAATATAGAATTTGCAGTTGCAATTTAGTCCATTCCAGTTCTAATGTTGAATTTTCTAGTTGTAATGTTGATGTTTTCACTTTTAATGTAGTTGTTTCTAGTTGTAATGTGGATGTTTATAGATTTGATGTCGTAGTTTACAGTTTTATTGTTATTGTTTACAGTCTTGATATAGTTATCTCCAATTTTGTAGTAGTAATGCTATTGTTTTTAGTTATAATATTTTTATAGTCGTAATGTTGGTGTTTACAGTTAAAATATCCTATTTTCAGCTATATTGTGGATGTTTCCGATCATAATTTTGTTCATTTCATGATTGTTAGTTGATTGCTAGTTGATTGCAGATGTGCTATAACGAAGGTTGGTGGATGTTCTTTCTGAAAAGTCCAAACATTTTCTATTCAATGTTGGTGTACTTGCTTTGTTGATGTAAAATATTTAGCAAAACATACCACACAGTTATTACAATTTGAAGTCTTATTCTCCTAACAAAATTGATTCCTGTTAGCTTGTTTGGTAAGTTTTATGTTAGACTAGTATTCAACCATATAGCGTTTATTTTGAGACCTCCAAACTATTGAAGGGAATTTGAATTCTCAAGAATCCCCTTTGTGAACTACAAGCACAAGGGAATGGTGCATTGAGTTAGTTGACCTTACAAATGAAAAGTACCCTCCCACCTTAGAGCTTAGGAGAGTTAATTTCTTCGTCAAATATGCATTACTTGTGTTTTTCTTTTCATTGAAAGGATTGATAATACCTACATGTGTGAAGAATTTTCAGCGGTTGGACGAGTTTTGAGAGTTCAATTGGTCGAAGCCCATACACAAATTCCTACATTCCCATTTTGATGCTGTAAGTCATATTACAACTAGTAAGGGGTGACCAATTTGGGTTACCTCGAATGATGTTATATTATTTTAATGATAAGAATTAAACATGTATAATTTGGTTTCGTAAAATAATTCTCGATTTAATTTATCTTATATATATTGTGTTGTAGGTCTGATTTTTTTAGCACGCCTCTAGCAGTAGTAGTTAATGAATTAGCAAGAACAACAAGTTTATTGGTGGTCTTTAAAGATCACTCTGAGTGTTAAATGTTGTTCAAAATTACGTGTTAAATATCTAAGCCTGACATAATAAGTATTATGTTATTATTTGTAGCATTAATTTATGCTTAAACATATTACATGACATGTTATCTTGTATATATGTTCTGAGGTCTTTTGTATTTATCTCAATGGAGGAGGAGGCGTTACTAGGACGTGATGATGGTGAGGTGGAATCGCTAGACTTTGAGAAAGCTTATAAGAGGAAGGATGGGAAAAGTAGGGATAAAAAGATGAATGCGAATAGGTTGGAAGAGAAGAGTAGGGAGGAATAGAAGGAGGAGGATAGGGAAGGAAAGATGGATAAGTCAATGAATGAGAAGGATAGGGAGGGATGAAGGGAGAAAGATGACAGGAGGGAGAAAGAGGATATGTGTAACATCCCATCTTCAATAACATGTTCTATTAGGTTCAATTAAACCCTTGGAGGAGCTTTGACTGGGTCATAGCGAACCAGGACCCGACCTCCAACCGTAATGGTGACGGTTTAAGAAATGATGATTGATGGGGACAGTCCCAATTTATAGTGAAACCGGGTTGCATGCAACCGTTTCTCCCTCTCCCCTCACTGACATCAAAGGAAAATACATGCATAATCACTGCGTGCGCGATCCACATGGCCAATTTATGCAATAATCCACACACATTAGATCTCATACGCTTTGCTGAAAGTGAGGGATAGATCTACTTTACACTAGAGGGCGGGGGGGGGGGGGGGGGGGGGCGAATAGTATATTTTAAAATCTTGATTTAGTTTTATAACGGATTTGAAAACTAGTGATATATATATTATATATATATATATATATATTATATATATATAATATATATATATATATATATATATAAGCAATCACAACACACAAATAAAGAGAATAACAATCACAGATGACACAAGAAAATTTATAGTAGTTGCCCAATAAATCTGGGTACAACCACTCTTCTACCACCCTGGTAGGAATCCACTACAGGTTTTTGATCAGGTGCTCTACCACCACAGGTTTTTGCTCAGGTGCCCTGCCACCACAATATCTATTTTCTAAGGGAGATCTAGCAACCCTTTGAGCTTTTGATCAGGTGCCCAAAAACAAATCGAAGTCTTTTGATCAGGTGACTTAAGAACCAAGGGGATTAACATTTGAAGGGAGTTATAGCCCTGTACACAGTTTTTGAAAATGAACTAAATGTTGATGATGTCTTCTCTGTTAAGGTTCTCTGAGAAGACTAGAGGATGTTGAAGTAGAAAGCTCCCCATGATTTGAGTAGAGTTTATGATCAGGAGAGGGAGTATTTTCTTCAGGGTGTAGGCCTTATTGTATCTGAGAGATGAAGACTTCGCACAAGCAGAGACTAAAGATCTTATTCTGTAAGATTATGTAATCTATAAGAGTATATGTTGATCTGCAAGTCTCTAAGCCAGTATATCTAAGTCTGTAACCTTGAGACAATAATGTTCTGTACATATATATAGAATGTTGAGAGGAATTCAAACATTTGAATTAATCGATTCTGAAACGTCTGAGGAATTCCCGAGAATGGTAACTGCCTTGGAAATTGATTAGCTTTATAATCAATGATAATTCCATATTTAATGCTGCCTCTAAATGGCTATATTCGTTAGAATATTTGGCATTAAAGATAAGAGTCATAACTGTCTATAATTAAGCCTTTAAATTATTCTGCCTTCAGAATATATAACAGCCAGAAATTAAGCCTGAAACAACTCTGCGTTCTGTAAATAAAACTACCAAAAACACTGCGAAAAATTAGTCGAACTCAACAAGCATTTCAGCTATTTTATCCCGGAGATCATCGAACTGAATCTTCTTATTTGTCAACCTGAGCTCAGAGTTCGTCAAGCTGAGCTGTACTTTCGTCGAGCTGAGTTTCTGAGTAAAGACCGAAGTTCATCGACCGTAGCTCAAAAGTTCATCGAGCTAAACTCAAAGTTAAGACTCTGATTCGTCGAACTTGAGATCCTCGTTCGTAAAACACAGCTCTGTTATCGTCGAACTGAATTGTACTATAGTCGATCTACATTTTTGGTGGAATTCTTCTGAGGCAATAACCCTGGAAATAAACCTATGACCCTAGACTATACAAAATGGGTCAACTAAACATCCTAATAGTAATCCTAGCACAAATCAGTAATAGGGTTCCAACAATCTCCCCTATTTGGGTGAGGATACTATTTACAAAGGGAAGTACAAAGCATAAATATCTAGCATGAAAACTTTCAGCAGATATAAAATAAAGTGCTTTGAAGTTATAAACATAAACACAATTATAAGAACATAAAATCAAAAATCAATTGTCTTTCTTAGGAGCATTAGGGGAAGATTCTGAAGAAGGTTTAGTGAAGATTTACTTCCTGTTGGAGTCTTCAGCTTCTTTTTGAGACATCTTTAAATCTTGAGATCCAATAATCTTCAAAGAAGTAGTCCTAGGCACTACTGCCTCTGGTTGTAAGCTCATGTATTTGTCCACATTGAATAAGTTTTTCTTAGCATACATGTCAAGCTCTTTTTGTTTTTAAGAAGACATAGTTGAGAACTGAGAAGTGTCCATTCCTTCAGCTTTAGCTTTCTTTATTTGAGATAGATAAATAAGCTCTTTGAACCTTGCCATTCTGAAGTTTTGGTCCAACTCTGGGTCATAAGCGGGGGAGGAGGCCTCTCTGGGCTAGACTGCTGTTGCTGCTGTCTTCTCTGACCTGGATGTTGCTGGCTGCTGCTCTGAGATTATGACCTTGAAGGTCTATCTTTGCTATCCTGAGAAGCTTTTGGATAATGAGAAGAAGGATTTTGAGAATGAGGAACACTATCTACTGCTCCTGCTGCTGGAGGAGGTCCTCTCCTAGACCTGGAGGTGAATTATATCTCTTCATTTTCTTCCTCATTTTTTCTTTCATTTTTGGAATATCTCATCCAATGTGGATGATCTGGAGTGAGAGTAATCCTATGCGGAATATAGTAGGGGATATTAGCAGTACATGAATGTTTAGGAGCAACCTTTGTTGGAGCATTCTTCTTCAATTTTCTCTTTTTAGAACTTGAGTCCTCTGACTCATCAGATTCTTCATCATCAGATTCATCTTCAGGCAGGTCATATCAATCTGTTCAATTAACTCAGAATAATCAATAGCTTGAGCTTCTGGCTGTACAGTTATAATCCGGTTGTATCAACTAGTATATGTACACTGTCATCTTGTTCCATATCTTGAAAAGAGTATCATCAAAATCTGGCATTGGAGTTTTATCCCAAGCAAAAGTTGGAGGGAATAAACCAGTTCTGTAATATCCATTGTATTATCATTTGTTGCTGTAATTTGAGAAACTGGAGCAATGTTAGAATAAACAGCTGAAAAGCTGGTCCTTAGTTGTTCCAGAACTGAAGAACTAACTGGAGCAGTATAACATACTATAACTTTAGAAGAATTAAGCTCAAAAGTGGAGAATAACTATTATGTAGTTTATCAAAGTTTGATAATAAAGAATTCAAGTTGACTGTAGGATTAATAGAGACATCACCACAGTAACAACTTCTGTAATTTCTGCTAACTCATCTGCAACTAAAACTTCAAACATTTCTGAATTTTCATGTTGAACAACCACTACTGCTTCTGTTGCTGTATCCTTTGGAACTGAAACTATAGATTGAAGAGCTTCTTCATGAATTATCTCCCCCTGCCTAGATCCAGGGAGACCTAAATCTAGGCCCCAGAAGAAGGGACAGTAGAGGAAGAGGATAACTGAGAAGATAGAACAAAGATAGAAGTAGCAAGAGGAGCTATAGCTTCATCTATCAGCGTTTTGAGGGTTGGAGTAATAAATTCAAGAATATTCGAAGCAATGGAAGAAAAGTCCACATACATAGACTCAAGAGGAGCCTAAGTAGATGCAGAGGTAGATGGAATGGAAGTAGAAGGGATGAAAGTGTTTTCATAGTTGGAGTAGAGATAGAAACTTGAGGAATGGATGATGGAGGGATGACAAGAGGACTGCCATTAGGAGTTATTTCCTGGGCAGGTGATTGTGGTTGAGATATATGTTAGTGAGGTGGAGATGAATGTAGTGAGAGGTGTGTAGAAGAGAGAAGTGTGTAGTAGAGGAAAGTAGTGGAGATGAGGTGGTGGTTGATGAATGTGGAATTCTGGATGAAATGAGGTGGATGGAATATCCTCAATGAGGTGTAGTGGTGACTGAGGAAGTGGTGAATCAACAAGTGGAGTGGAATAAGGAACTTGTTCAATTTATTGTAGATAAGGTGGAGTGGCAGTTCTAGGAGATTGGTGTGGAGATGGCAGAGGAGTAGACTGAGAAGCAGAAACTTTTGCTGGGGTTGGGAGAGTGGTTGTAATAGCCCTTATGTTTTTGGAAGCTGTCCTGGAGAATTTAGCCCAAGATGGATTTTGAATCACTCTATCCCACCTTCCAAACAAGGTAGAAGTAAACCTCTTCGCTGCATTTATGTGTACACTTTGAGAAATCAGAACTTCTGGACATTTAGTTTGGAGGAAAATGCCCAAAATTCTGCCATAACTGACATCCTTCTTATTGATTTTCTTCTTAATTAAGTCAAATAAAACTGTTCCCCAGTTCACAGATTTCTAATTAACCAAAGCACTCATCAACATAAACTAGTGCCTGGTGACATAGTTATGTGCAGAGTGTTTTCCCAACAGAACTTTTCCAACAATGGCGGCTAAGAATTGGTATTCAATAAAAAAGTTCTTTTTCAGGAGGTGGTTAGGGTTTTCCTGGTTATGACCAATTCTATCTAGCATTTCATCAAATTCGCTACTAGACATTTCTATGTCATCTTCACCAATGACAAAACCAAAAAGTTCAGATAAGAAATCAGCTGTTAAAGAAACCTGATTTCCTATGACAGATCTAGTAACAGTTGTAGGGTCTTGAGTCCTTGGAATATAGACCCATTCCTTGATTTCCAAGATAGGGAGTTTGATTCTTGTAGACAAAAAATTCCGCAGATGTTGTACCTCAAAGAGTTGCAATATATCCTTGAAAATCTGATCTGAATGGCTGAAGGAGTCCATATTTATGTCAAAACATGCGTCAAATTTGATTCCAGAGCGAATCGCATGCGGCATCGCCATTTTCCTGCAAAACCGACAAGATCAAGCGCAAAAGATGAGAAATGGAGAAAGCACGGGTTAGAGTTCGATGAAAACCTAATTATAAGTTTTCAATAGTTGAAAAGACAAACTCTGTCTGACGAAAAGAAAACATCGAACTCTTGTTCGACGAAAAATCTTGAAAAGAAATGCATTTCGTCAATCTCCGGTCAACGAAAGTTTTACGAAGGAAATATATTTCGTCATGCTCCGTTCGAGGAAAGATACTTCAAAACTAATTCGTCGATCTCCATTCGACGAAATAGTTTATAAAGACAGTTCATCGATCTCCATTCGACGAAAATTTCACAAAGATTTCACAGGTTGTGGAGCTCTGTTCGATGAAAGGTGGACAATTCGTCGATCTCAGAATTAAAAGTTAATTTAGTGATTCTTCATTTATTATTCCTAAATGATTTAAGAATAAAATGTGTTTCTTTGTATCTAAAGGTTTAGTAGTTTGGGTCCATTTCCCATAATGTTCACTAGATTGGATTTGAAGATGCATCCATCAAAACTAAGAGCATAGTTGCATTTGATGTTGTTTAAGCTCATCTTTTGCAGGATTGTTGGAACACCCTATTACTAATTTGGGTCAGGATCACTATGTCTCTAGGAACCTTTGCTTGACCTCCTGTATAGCTTAAAAGGTCAATTAGAATTGAGTCTAAGGGTTAGAAGTCTAGGTTTGGAAGCTGCCCTGAAGACCAAGTTTTTCTGTCTGGAGACTAAGTCTGATCGTCGAGCTCAGCACGACGATTCGTCGAACTCCGATCGACGATCGTCTAGCTCAAGTTCGACAGATCGTCGAACTCCATTCGACGATCGCTGAGCTCAACTTCATAATATCGTCGAACTCCATTCGATGATCGGTGAGCTCAGGTCGACGATCTTGACTCTGCCTTGGATCTTTATCTCTGAGCTCAGTTCGACGATCTTTGAGCTCAGATCGACGATTATTTTTGCTGCTTAAGTTTTTAGATCGCTGAGCTCCGCTCGACGATAGCAGAGCTCAGTTCGACGATTTCAGATAACTTCCAGAATTGAAATTCAAATCAGTTAGGAGTTATTCTGCAATTAATTCAGAGATTTGCTAGCCGTTTTCATTCAATTCTGGACCAAGTTTCAAGGGATTTTTAAAGGAATGTCTCTGTGGACTTTCCTCCAGAAGAGATTATGCAATTAAGGATGCAATCAATGCAGACCAATGACTATCCTTGACAGAGAATAATATTCTATTCTATACCAGAGAATAAAAGACAGGATTTTTGAATCTCTCACAACAGAGCACACACAATACAGATTACAGAGACAACCTCAAAAATCTTCTGTCTAAAAGAATTCTAAAGAACACTCATCCAAGGAGATCAAGTTTTAAAATCTTCAGATCTCTTTTAGTTTTCAAAGTGTTCAAGGCCAACATATTCCAGACTCCAGACACTCAACTTTTCAGTCCCTTTTGCTGAAATCATCCATTGCTGGAGTTCAATATTTGAAGGCCTATCACCCTCAGCAAAGCTTTTCTTCCTGAAGATTTCAAGGATTCAGGGGGAGCTTTGACAACAATCCACATAGTCTTCTCAGTTGTTTGAGAAAGAGAAGACTGCCATCACTCTCTCACCCCCACTCTGTAAATAGTTTTTCAAACTCCCTTCAAAAGTTTGAACCTGGTTTTTGAGCACCTTGTCAAAAGCTCATTGGTGGCAAGACACCTGATCAAAAAATCTGCTTTGGTTTTTGAGCACCTTATCAAAAGCTCATTGGTGCCCAGGACACCTGATCAACTCATCCTGCAGTGGATTCCTACCTAGGGTGGTAGAAGAGTGGATGTACCCAAGTTTGGGGAACCACTATATTTCCTTGTGTCTTCTGGTTCTACTTGCTTTCATTTTTGTTTCTGGCCTTGATTTTTCTGTGCTTAGTTTTTGCATAGCTTAGTACTGTGATTAGATTTATTTCTGCTTCCCTGCTCACACATATTACAATAATTGTTGTAAAAGTTTGTAAAAGTTTTTAAAGCACTATATACTCTATTCACCCCCCCTCTAGAGTATATCAGATCTAGTTGCACTTTCAATTGGTATCAAAGCGAGATTGGTTAAACATACCATATCTGATTGGTTGTACAGGCTAACACCTGAACCCCAAGATCCCAAACTAGATCTGTGTTTCTTTGGTATTATATTATTAGATTTTGTTTGCACAAATCATGGCCCAAAACAAAGATTATGCTAGCACCAGACCTCCAGTGTGCAATCTTTCCAAGTTTGCACTTTGGAAGGCAAGTATTAGACTTTACATGAATTCTATTGACGAAGATATCTTTAATTCTGTTTTGATAGTGTGTCCAAGACCCCCAGAGAGCACAAGCACAAATGCTGTGCCACCTCCATCAGGAACAGATGCTGACATCAAGAGATGGAAGGTAGCTGATGCCAAGGCTATGAACATCCTAGCCCAGACAATGTCAGATGACATATTTCAAAAGGTAGTTGAATGCAGTTCAGCCAAGGAAATTTGGGACAAGCTCTCAGAAATAGTCTCAGGCTCAGCTGATGAGAGAAAAGACAGAAGATCCCATCTCATCTCTCAATATGAGAATTTCAAGAAGGGAGAGACTGAGTCAGTGAGAGATATGTACAACAGACTAAGTCTAATTGTCAGTGAGCTAAGGACATTGGACAAAGAGATCTCTCTAACAGAACTTAATGACAAGATCCTAATGTGCTTCCCCAGCACTTGGGATTCAAGAATCTGGCCAATTAAGGATGCCAGAAGTCTAAATGAGATCACCACTGAAGCTTTGCTGGGTAAGCTCAAATCTTATGAGCTACTCATCAAGAATAGAGAGGAAGAAAAGAAGGCTGCTTCACCAGCCACAAGGAAAGAGAAGACCATAGCCTTTAAGGCAACTGAGGATCTGCCTGAAGATAAAGCTACAGGGAATGATGAACTACTCAGCTTGTTGGCCAAAAGATTCTACAAGATGGCCAGAAAGGACTTCAGAAGAAGATCATACAAGGAGCAGGACAAGCCAAGGTATGACAAGTCCATTAACAACAATAAAGACATTATTTGCTTTGGTTGCAGGAAACTAGGGCACATAGTTCCTGACTGTCCAGAGAACAAGAACAAGGACAGAAGGGACAGAAAGAAAGAAGGAAGGAGAAAGACTCCAAAAAGAATGGAAATGACAAACCTTCTTCAAGCAAAAATAAGCATACAAGAAAAGGGTTTGTTGCTGAATCCTGGAGTGAGACAGAAGAGGAGTCAGAAGCCTCTTCTAGCTCCAGTGATGATGAGGATGATGCAGAAGAAAAGGAGTTCTGCATGATGGCAATCAATGCCTCACAACACAATTCAGAGGAAGAGGAGTCAGAGTCAGACTCAGAGACTCAACCTGAAGAAGATCAGGTAATTAGCTCTTTTGATTTTAGTTCAGAAGATTTTAAATCTGAATTTAAAGCACTGTGTTTAGACCTGCTAAAGTCTGAGAAAGAGATTATCTCTCTCAGAAATCAATTATCTGAACACAATGTTTTAAAGTCAGAAAACCTCAAACTCTCTCAGGAGTTGGAGAGCTGTAGGGAACAGATAGCTTCACTGAAAAGTGAGCTCTCTGAGGCCAAGAAGCTTGAAGAATCCCTTAATGGGAGAAGCATCAAGCTGATGGACATCACAAGCACAGTGAACTCTAGATTTAACAGTACACTGGGCTTGGGTGCCTCATCCAGCCAACCTATTGTTCTAACAACTCCCATCAAGTTTATTTCTGATAAGGGAAAGGGTGTTGTAGAGGTTGCTAGGAAAAATTCTGATCTGCCTCAGAAAACCAAGTCCCAGCAGAAATCGTCGAACATAGATCGACGATCGCCGAATGAAGATCGACGATCGCCGAACGCAGCTCGACGATCTCAGGAAAAATCGTCGAACGCAGATCGACGATCTGAGCCAAAGTCGTCGAACGCAGGTCGACGATCTCATATACCTGACCTCAGCCATAGTCGACCGTCGAACGGAGCTCGACGATCTGACCCAAGATCGTCGAACGCAGCTCAAAGATCGTCGAACAGAGGTCAGAGCTCTGGAAACTTTTTCAAAGGCAAATCAAAATTGAATCCTAAGGGTCCTTCATCCCAAATCTATAACCCTTATACTGAATGGATTCTACCTCCAAGGAGATATCATCCTGAAGGATATAAGAGTCAACCTGGGATGTCTTTCATTTCTGAATTTAGAGGTTATCAACCTAGGCCCAAGGTAAACTGGGTCAAAAACAAATGAATTGTCTTATGTGAAGGTGAAGACCTATCCAACATCTAACCAGCAATGGTATTTGGATAGTGGGTGCTCTAAGCACATGACAGGGAATAAGGACAACCTCACATTCTTCAGAGCCAAGCTTGGACCCAAAGTTATTTTTGGTGATTCCAACTTTGGACAAACTAAAGGATATGGTGCAGTCCAGATTGGATCAGTAACTTTCAAGAAGGTAGCTTATGTGGAAGGACTGAAGCACAACCTAATTAGCATCAGTCAGCTGTGTGATGAAGGCTACCAGGTGACCTTCAGCAAAACCTCATGCAAAATCAAGTCAGAGAGCAACACAACTGTGTTGACAGGTAAAAGGAAAGGTAACATCTACTTGGTAGACTTTATTTCAACTGATGTAGATATCTGCTTGTTTAATTCAGTCTGTAGACCAAATGTTTTATGGCATAAGAGATTAGGACACCTAAACCTTAGAACTATTGCTAGGCTATCCAAGGACAACCTTGTTAGAGGACTACCTTCTGGCCCCTACAAGAAGGAAGGACTCTACAAGGCTTGTCAATTAGGCAAGCAAACTAAAAACAGTTTTAAGTCACTTAATAAGAGTGATTCACCTAGGATATTGTATCTGTTACACATGGATCTTTTTGGACCCATCACAGTACAAAGCCTAGGAGGGAAATCCTACACTTTAGTAATTGTAGATGACTTCTCTAGATTCACTTGGGTGTTCTTTCTAAGGAAGAAGTCTGATAACTTTAAGTGTCTGACAGAGTTTCTCAAATGTATACAGATTGAGTTCAATACTCACATTGCCCTGATCAGAAGTGATCATGGGACAGAGTTTGATTCTCTTCTTATGCAAGAGTTCTGTCAGAGTGAAGGGATCAGGCATACTTTCTCAGCTCCTAGAACTCCTCAACAAAATGGGGTAGCTGAAAGGAAAAATAGAACCCTTATTGAATCTGCCACTACATTGTTGTCAGATGCTCATCTACCTCTATCCTTTTGGGCAGAGGCAGTGAACACCTCCAACTATGTGTTGAACAGAAGTCTGATACATAAACTAAAGGGAAAGACTCCCTATGAATTACTCAAAGGGAAGAAACCTAAAGTTGACTATTTTAGAGTATTTGGTTGTATTTGCTACATTCACAATAATGACAAGAAATATTTAGCAAAATTTCAAGCCAAAGCTGATGAAGGAGTGTTTCTGGGATACTCCATGATCAGCAAGGCCTATAGGGTCTATAACAAATCATCTTTGAAAATTGAGGAATCTGTTCACATTTCATTTGATGAAACTAACATGTCTTTCAAGGAGAAGAATTCTTCTACCATAGAACCTTTGCAGGAACATTCTCTAGTTGAAGACTTGAACAGGTTACAGGTTACTCAAGAGGATGAAAGCAGTGAAGATGAAGGAAATGATCAACATTTTGAAGCACAACCTGAAGAGCCAGTTGTTGTACCACAAGAGGAAACAACAACACAGGTTGGTGAACAATCAACACCCCCTGTTGATTTAGTAACATCAAGAGACCATCCAATTTCCCAAATAATTGGAGAAATCTCAGCTGGTGTGCAAACCAGAAATCAGGTCAACCAAAACCTGTTGCACACCTGCTTCCTATCTCAAATTGAACCTCAGTCCATTCAAGATGCAGAGCAAGATCCACACTGGATCATTGCAATGCAAGAGGAGTTGCATCAATTTGAGAGGAACAAAGTATGAGAACTAGTGCCAAAGCCTAAGGATCATTCCATTGTTGGAACAAAATGGGTATTCAGAAACAAACTGGATGATCAAGGAGTAATTATAAGGAACAAGGCAAGGCTAGTTGCTCAAGGATACTCTCAAGAAGAAGGAATCGACTACGACCAGACTTTTGCACCAGTTGCAAGATTAGAAGCCATCAGGATTTTTCTAGCTTATGCAGCTCACAAAGGCTTCAAAGTATATCAGATGGATGTCAAAAGTGCTTTCTTAAATGGAGACATCAAAGAGGAAGTTTATGTCAGACAACCTCCAGGTTTTATCTCTCCAACTTATCCTGATTATGTTTTTAGATTAAATAAAACATTATATGGTCTCAAGCAAGCTCCTAGAGCATGGTATGAGACCTTAGCATGCTTTCTCTTGGAAAATGGTTTTATAAGGGGTAGAGTAGACCAAACTCTTTTTATTAGAACCCATAAGTCCCATACCCTACTAGTACAAATTTATGTAGACGATATCATTTTTGGTTCTACTGACTCAAAATTGTGCAGAAGGTTTTCTAACCTAATGCATTCTAAATTTGAGATGAGTAGCATGGGTGAGCTATCCTTCTTCCTAGGATTGCAAGTCAAACAACATGCTGAAGGCATCTTTATTTCTCAAACCAAATATGCAAATGAACTGGTTAAGAAATTTGGTATGTCTGAGGCATCTTGTATGAAAACACCCATGCCTACCAATGCTGTATTAGATGCTGATGAACATGGGAAACCTGTTGATCAGACAACATATAGAGCAATGATTGGCTCTTTACTGTATCTTACAGCTAGTAGACCAGATATAATGTTCGCTACATGTATATGTGCTAGGTTCCAAGTAAGCCCTAGAGAGTCACACCTAACTTTAGTAAAGAGGATTCTCAGGTATGTTAAAAGTTGTCCAAATCTAGGTCTCTGGTATCCAAAAGATTCAGCATTTGATTTAACTGGATTCTCAGATGCTGATTATGCTGGATGCAGAATTGACAGGAAAAGCACCAGTGGAACTTGTCAGTTCCTTGGTGACAGACTTGTCTCTTGGTTTTGTAAGAAATAAACATCTGTGTCAACTTCAACTGCTGAAGCTGAATATATGGCTGCAGGCAGTTGTTGTTCACAAATATTGTGGATTCAAAACCAACTCCTAGACTATGGTTACAACTTAGAGAAGTCTAAAATCTTTTGTGATAACACAAGTGCTATTTCCATAGCTCAAAATCCAGTCCTCCATAGTAGGACAAAACACATAGAGATTAGACATCATTTCTTAAGGGATAATGTTGAAAAGAATAAAATTGAATTACAATATATCCCAACTGATTTGCAAAGGGGAGATATTTTCACCAAGCCCTTGGATGAAAAGAAACACACCTTCTTCCTAAACCAGTTAGGAATGTTAGATGGAGGAAGACTTAAATAATATCCAAGATTTTGAAAGCTAAAAATTGACCAATACTAGGCAAACTCTCTGATTTTTCTTAGTGTCTAGAATTTTCCTGATCTCTGAACAGCGCTCGACGATTTGCCCCAAGATCGTCGAACGGAGATCGACGATTTCCAAAATCGTCGAACTGAGTTCAGCGCTTCTCAGATAGTATGCACTATCTCTTCCGATCAACGATCGTCGAACGGCGCTCGACATTTATGTTCACTGAACGATCGTCGAACGGAGCTCGACGCTCTTCAAGATCGTCGAACGGAGATCGATGATGTTGAAGACTCTTCAGATTCCTTTAGAATCCCCGATCGTCGAACTGAGTTCAACGATCTTTCCAATTCTGCGTCGAACCCTAATATAAAACTCATTTTTCGCCGTCGTTCTCTTTTGCGCTTTCGATTTCTCTGCAAGAATTTTCTTTCCCTCCAAACAGTTCTACGCTTGGTCGTTTTGTTTGTTGAGTTTTTGCAGGTACAATGGCTGTGTCAATTGCAGTTCTTGCCGCAATGAAGTTTGATGCAGGCTTTGATATTGATATAGAATCATTCAGCACCACTGACCAGATTTTCCAAGACATACTGGGTTTGTTCAAAGATCAGAATCTAACTGCCCTCATGACCACCAGGATCAAGCTGGCTTCAGATGAAATCAAAGAGTGGGTGTATACTGCTCATAATCAAGATAACAACACAATAGTTGGGTCTATTGCTGGCAATCAGGTACCCTTGACCCCCACAATTTTAACAGAGGTTTTTGGACTGAGAAATGGAGAAGATATTGCTGAGTTATCAGAAGAAGAATATTCTGAACTACTTTCCAAGATGGGTCATCCAGAGGGAAACCCTAGCAAGCTATTCAAGAGGAATCTGTCTGTTGAATACAGGTTCCTGGCAGATGTGGTAGGGAAAGTGCTGCTGGCAAAGCACTCTGCCCATGATACTATATCCAGACATCAGCTCTGTCTCATGGGAGCTCTGGTGGATAAGAAAAATCTGAACTGGGGAGAGGTGTTCTTTGACCTCATCAAGAAGAAAATAAACAAGAGTTTTGTAAACTTTGGAAGAATTCTTGGAGTTTTCCTGCAGACCAGGTGCCCTGCCTTGCTGGTCTCCTCTGGAGTTCACATAAATGCCTCCAAGAGACTAACCTGTGCCCTCTTTGGCAAGTGGGACAGGAAAATAAGCAAGCCTAGCAGGCCCTCCTCTAGTGCTCCTTCAGGCACCAGGACTCAAAGAGTCACTCCTCCACAGGTCTCTGCCCCTGCAGATGACGTGGCTGCTGATGTTGCTGCCTCTCCTCCTCCTCCAATTCCATCCCTGCCCCTACCAACCACCCTTCCAGCCCCATCCACCATCACCATATCTAGCCCATCTCCAACATCAACTCCCTCTCCAGTCCCTGTTCTCCCCACACCAGAAGAACAATTCCACCCTCTGTTCTCTTACCCTCCACCTGATATCACCTCTTCACCATCCATTCCATCCTTCACTCTTCTGGATGATTCCTTCATGAATGATTCCCCCTCATCTCCTCCTGACTTCCCTACCTCCTCCTCTTCATTCCAAACTCTCCTACACCACATCATTGATCAACCAACATTCACTCCATCCATCTCCATTCCCCTGTCCTCCATCTCCACCCTACCAACACCTCAACCCTCCATTCCCCAATTCTCCAGCCCTTCCCTTCCAGCATCCCCAGCTGCTTCCATTCCATCTACCTCTGCTCCAGCAGTTGAGCAAGTAGACCTCTCAGCCCTAGCTGACAGGCTGTATGAGCTGATTGCCCCCAGGCTCTCTCTCCTATTGGAGACCTCCTTGGCTCCTCTACACCTATCAGTGGCAGCTCTTTCTGCCAGGCTCTCCTCCCTCTTCCCTCAGGCAGCACCTACAGCAGTGTGCCTTGATCCAGATGTCTCTGCATCTAGGCAGGGGGAGATGCCACATGAAGAAAGCCTTCTTGCTGTTGCTGCTGCTGTTTCTGCTTCTTCTGCTGCTCCTCTTGTTGCTGCTGCTGCTGAGCCTCCTACTGCAGTTCTTGCAATAGACCTAAGGTCTTTGCTTTTTGCTTTTGATTCTGCCTATTTTAGCTATCTACCAGAGGTCCATGCTGTCCAGCCCCCAGAAGACTTATCCAAGGCACTTGTGCCATTGTCTTGCTGTGACCCTAGCATCCTCAGCTCTTTTGTACATTCAGTAATTGCTGCTACTGAAGATGTTGCTGCTGCTGCTGCTTCTGAAGAAAGGACTGACTTTGCTTCTGAGAATGTTGCTGCTGCTGCTGAAGATATTCTTACTGCTGTTACAATTCCAACTGTTTCTGATGAGCCAATATCCAAGGACATTCTGATGTCAGAGGCCACTGAAGTTGAGCCTGCTGCAATTTTTGATGATGCTTCTGCTACTGTCAGTGAAGTTGTTGCTGCTATCAACTCTCCAGTTTCTGTTGTTGAGAGTGAATCTGCTGTTTCTGCTGTAAATGAGACTGTTACTGCTGCTGTCACCTCTCCTGCTGCTGTTGTTGTTTCTGCTTCACCTCCTTCATCTGCTGCTGTCTCTGCTGCTGTCCCTGCTGCTGCTATCTCAACTTCTGCCTCATCTGCTGCTGTTCAACTGAAGAAAGATCTTATGAAGAAAATAGATGCTTTATATGATGATCAGAGTTCTGAATCTGATGAATTCAAAACAGACTCTGATGACTCATCTGCTACCATTGCCAGGAAAAGGAAGGCAAGGAGCAAGGCAATGAAAAGGGTTCCTCCTGCTAAAGTTAAGGATAACAATGATATTACTTATTATATCCTTCATAATTGCCCCATCACTGAACATTGGATGCAGTTTTCCAAGAACCAGCTAAAAGCCATGAAGAAAAAGAGAAAATATGAGAAGGGCTCATCCCAATTCCAGCACCCTCATCCTCCTCCACCACCTCCTCCTGATGCAGGTGCAGGTGGAAGCTCTGCAAGTCAACCCCCAGCTAGAAGCCAGGCTCCCTATCAACCTCATGCCAGATCCTATCAAAGGGAAAGCCAATCCAGGGGTTCATATTCTAGGAGAGGAGGATACAAGGGCAATCAGAGAGATATACAAGTATATTCCAAAGGGTATTCCAGGCAGTACCCATATTCTAGGGGAGGACATGTTTCATCTGATACATCATCAGGTCCTTTCCCCTACAAGCTAAAAGAGACTGTGTCTGCCAGGCCTCCTCAAGATAATCCTTCCAACAGGTATGAGCCACCGGTACCTTTTGAGGACCCTGAAAATAACCCAGCTGCTTGGACTGCCAGGTTAAAGGAATTGGCTGCACTGGATCAGATTAAGAAGGCCAGAGATCAAGGATTGGATACCTCCAACATTTCTACAATGTCTGAGCAAAGACAGCAAGAATTAGAAAGATATGCTTCCAGTAAATTCTTTGATGCTGACAAATACATGGAGTTACATCCTGCAGCTGTGGTTCCCAGGCCTACAAAGCAAACTTATTTGGGTGCAGCAGATGACACCAGGTCCAACAAAGAAGCCCTAAACCCTAACAGAGAAATTAAAATGGTTAAAGGCAAAGAGAAGAAGTGACATTGTAAGGTGACAGTTTCTGTGAATTCTGATTGTTATCTGGATGATATATATATATATCTCTGTGTTTCTGCTTGTCTAGTTGTTGTTTTTCTGCTTAATACTTGTATGTTGTTATTTAAATTTTTCCAAAGTCTGTAAATAGTAATCCTAACCCAAATAGGGGGAGATTGTTAGAACACCCTATTACTAATTTGGGTCAGGATCACTATGTCTCTAGGAACCTTTGCTTGACCTCCTGTATAGCTTAAAAGGTCAATTAGAATTGAGTCTAAGGGTTAGAAGTCTAGGTTTGGAAGCTGCCCTGAAGTCCAAGTTTTTCTGTCTGGAGACTAAGTCTGATCGTCGAGCTCAGCACGACGATTCGTCGAACTCCGATCGACGATCGTCTAGCTCAAGTTCGACAGATCGTCGAACTCCATTCGACGATCGCTGAGCTCAACTTCATAATATCGTCGAACTCCATTCGACGATCGGTGAGCTCAGGTCGACGATCTTGACTCTGCCTTGGATCTTTATCTTTGAGCTCAGTTCGACGATCTTTGAGCTCAGATCGACGATTATTTTTGCTGCTTAAGTTTTCCAGATCGCTGAGCTCCGCTCGACGATAGCAGAGCTCAGTTCGACGATTTCAGATAACTTCCAGAATTCAAATTCAAATCAGTTAGGAGTTATTCTGCAATTAATTCAGAGATTTGCTAGCCGTTTTCATTCAATTCTGGACCAAGTTTCAAGGGATTTTTAAAGGAATGTCTCTGTGGACTTTCCTCCAGAAGAGATTATGCAATTAAGGATACAATCAATGCAGACCAACGACTATCCTTGACAGAGAATAATATTCTATTCTGTACCAGAGAATAAAAGACAGGATTTTTGAATCTTTCACAACAGAGCACACACAATACAGATTACAGAGACAACCTCAAAAATCTTCTGTCTAAAAGAATTCTGAAGAACACTCATCCAAGGAGATCAAGATTTAAAATCTTCAGATCTCTTTTAGTTTTCAAAGTGTTCAAGGCCAACATATTTCAGACTCCAGACACTCAACATTTCAGTCCATTTTGCTGAAATCATCCATTGCTGGAGTTCAATATTTGAAGGCCTATCACCCTCAGCAAAGCTTTTCTTCCTGAAGATTTCAAGGATTCAGGGGGAGCTTTGACAACAATCCACATAGTCTTCTCAGTTGTTTGAGAAAGAGAAGACTGCCATCACACTCTCACCCCCACTCTGTAAAGGGTTTCTCAAACTCCCTTCAAAAGTTTGAACCTGGTTTTTGAGCACCTTGTCAAAAGCTCATTGGTGGCAAGACACCTGATCAAAAACTCTGCTTTGGTTTTTGAGCACCTTATCAAAAGCTCATTGGTGCCCAGGACACCTGATCAACTCATCCTGCAGTGGATTCCTACCTAGGGTGGTAGAAGAGTGGATGTACCCAAGTTTGGGGAACCACTATATTTCCTTGTGTATTCTGGTTCTGCTTGCTTTCATTTTTGTTTCTGGCCTTGATTTTTCTGTGCTTAGTTTTTGCATAGCTTAGTACTGTGATTAGATTTATTTCTGCTTCCCTGCTCACACATATTACAATAATTGTTGTAAAAGTTTGTAAAAGTTTTTAAAGCACTATATACTCTATTCACCCCCCCTCTAGAGTATATCAGATCTAGTTGCACTTTCAAGGATGTTCCATGGAACAAGTCTAGACAGATTGTCTATGTGATGTGATAGGTGGTCATAAGACGGAAAGGTGGACACCAAGAAAGGATGCTAGAAAGGCAGGAATTTGCCTAAGTCCACATGCATTGAGTATGGAAAGCTCACTCAATGCCAGAAGTCAAGGAGCAGTTGACAATGCGGCTAAGTCCACATGCATTGAGTGAAGCAAGCTCACTCAACGCCAGAGGTAAGAAGGAATGTTGGCAAGCCAGAAATATGTCTAAGTAGTTTGGCGTTGAGTGATGAAGTCATACTCAACGACATACATCAAAAATGCATAACCGCTGAGAGAAGTGTTAGTCTCAACATAACCTTTGAGAGAAGTGTTAGTCTTAGCATAACCGCTGAGACAAGCGTTAGTCTCAGCATAACCACTTAGACAAGTGTTTGTCTCATCATAACCGCTGAGAAAAGTGTTTGTCTTAGCAGAGAATAAGAAAGCGCTAAGACAGTTAAGCCAGTATTTTTAAACATAGAAAATTGACTAAGACAAAAATTGTTGTGTGAGACATGCTTACTCAACGTTGTAAACGCCTAAGATGCTGCAGAGGCAGAAAATTGACCAAGTAAAAAAGCATTGAGTGAGGCATGCTCACTCAATGCTCTATACGCCTAAGATGCTTCAGAGACAAAAAATTGGCTAAGGCAAAAAGCGTTGAGTGAGGTATGCTCACTCAACGCTCTCAACGCCTAAGATGCTGCAGAGGCAGATTTTGTCTAAGGAAAATGACGTTGAGTGAGGCTTGCTCACTCAACGCTCTCAACGCTAGAGAAGCAGGAAGATTTTGGCCAAGGCAAATGCCATTGTGTGAGGTTTGTTCACTCAACGCTCTCAATGCCTAGATAGACAAAAATCTGTCTAATTGTTTTGGCATTGAGTGATGATTACTCACTCAACGCCTATGCTAATATTGCTTGATTTTTGGCTAAGTCCACAGCTGATGACATCAGCAAGTAAACGAGTCAACATATTTCAAATTAGTGGTGGGATGGCTATAGCACGCGACAAATGTTGCCACAGACCTACTGTACGACAGTTGGCGTTAAAGCAAGGTTACTGCTGGACATTAAATGTGTGGAGCCCACTGCTCAAGAGCCGTTGGGTCAAAATCAATAAAAGGAAAAAGGCGTATTGAGGAAGACATCCTTGATTGAAAAGAAAAGAGATAGTTCTTCTACTCCGCCATTGTTGTTGAGCTGAAGAACAAGAAGCTCAAGTCAGCAAGACGAAAAGCTAGTTAGCTGTTGATATCAACGTTGTTAACAACAAGATAGCTGGTGTGATGTTCATCTGCACCAGTAAGCAAGTCCAGAGTATTTCTCTGAGGAAAGAGGAAGCAACCAAGGGCCGACCCTCGCTTCAATTTCTTCAAAGGTCCAACTGTACAAGCATCCTGAAGATCAAAATCTAGAATTTGTGAAGAGAAGAAGCTTGAAGAAGCAGAGATATGAGAGAAGACTCAGGGGAATTGATAAGTTGTAATTATACGCATTTTTCTATGTTTTTATTATGATATTTTAGCTTAGTTTTGCCTTTTTTAGTTAGTTTTATTTAATAAATTGCTCCTTTTTGTAAATATTGTTTCTAACATAACTTAAATCTGATTTCTGAAATTTTTCATAAAATGGTCAAAAATTGACCTGACACGCCCGTGTCAGCTAACCCGACACGCCCGTGTCATTCCCGATCGACGATCAAGGCTGCTAGCTCGACGAAACGCTCTCGACGTTCGTCGACAAACCTGACATGCCCGTGTCAGCCAACCCGACACACCTGTGTCATTCCCGATCGACGATCAAGGCTTCCAGCCCGACGAAATGCTCTCGATGTTCGTCGACCAACCTGACACGCCCGTGTCAGCCAACCTGACACGCCCGTGTCATTCCCGATCGACAATCAAGGCTTCCAGCTCGATAAAATACTCTCGACGTTCGTCGACCAACCCGACACGCCCAGCGTCATGCCCATGACCTAGTGCGTGACCGCCACGTGACTCCTCCACCTGGCCGACAAGACGCTGCCGGTGACTTTTTACGCAACCCGCACCAGATTCGCCTGCTGAACACGCCCACCGACACGCCCCGTGTAGACAGAGACACGGGCATGACTGCCACGTGGACCGCCGCAAGTCAATGCTGCAATCAAATCGCCAGATCACATCGCAAATAGTGTTGACACGCCCTCCGACATGCTCGTGTCGGAGGGCATGTACTTTGATTTTTTTCCTATAAATACCCCATTTCTATAATGACGACGGGTTCACTTTTTTGAGCCACTTTAGTGTGTTTTGTGGGCTGCCCTTGTGGATTCAAGTGCTATGTAAGGAGATTTCTCCCCCCTTCATTTTAAGTTTGTTTTTTTTGCTTTAGCTTTACCTTTGTAAAAGTTTCAATTTCATAAGAAAAAAAGTCTTTTTCTCTCTCTCCATGGCATGAAAGTTTATTTGGGTAGCTCATCTCTTTATCTTTTTATCTCTTTGTATTTATTAGTATTTCTCTTTATGAAAAGTATGTGTGTGTGTGTATGAGTATAATTTGTTTAATTCTATTGCTTTTCCTTGTTTGGTTTGTCTCCATGTTACGATTATAGTTGCTTTAAGATTTTCATTCTTATGGATTTGTAAAAGAGTTATTAAAGTGATTTTGTTTTTTCTACTTAGCTTTGTTTTAGGATTGTAATATTTTTTTGTTTTTTCATTTTCTTTTCACTTTTTAATCACTTAAAGTTGGTCTCTCGTGTAGTTCTAGGTCCCTAGAAAGGGGTGACCTCACACCTACTGCACTCAGGGGGATGTCACAGACCAAAGGCTCAGGAAACTAGGAACAGACCCTCGCTCTAGTGTGGAGGTCACACCTCACACCCGGAAGATCTTTGAGGTCTCCCCCTCCCTATCCAATGCTGAGCTAGGGTGCCTTTGAGGATGAAGAAAGAGTGAAGAAGTGATGCCCTCCAAGGCACCCCTAATGGTCTATTTAAAGTTTTTTCAACCCATGAACCAAAAAGTCAACAATACCCCTACGCCAAATAGGCCTTGGGCCAATAGAAAATGTCCACACCGGGGGGTAAAGAGGTAATTCCGCCCCGAGGGTAAAACAGTAACAACATGGTCAAAACAGGTCCAAGAGCGGGAGGAGCCAGGGGCGAGACCCTAGCCTCCCGGCCGTTCTTGCCCGGCCAGGCCGCGAAACAAGAGAGGCAGCGGCGAGACCCCGGCCATCCGGCCCGTCTCGCCCGGCCAGGCCGCGGAACAGGAGGGGCAGGGACGAGACCCCAGCCTCCTGGCCGGTCTCGCCCCACTAGGCCACGGAACAGGAGGGCAGGGGCGAGACCCCAGCCTCCCGGCCGGTCTCGCCCCGCCAGGCCGCGGAATAGGAGGGGCCGTGGCGAGACCCCGGCCTCTCGGCCGGTCTCGCATTGCTAGGCCACAGAACAGGAGGGGCAGGGGAGAGACCCCGGCCTCCGGGCCGGTCTTGGCCCGCCAAGTCACAGAGCAGGAGGGGCAAGGGCAAGACCCCGGCCTCCCGGTCGGTCTCGCCCCGCCAGGCTGTGGAACAGGAGGTGGCAGGGGCGAGACCCTGGATTCCGGCCGATCCCGCTGCCCCCACCTCGCACTTATCAGGTGGGGTGAGTGCCAGCCAACGTGTCGCACCCGACCCCCAAAAAGGGCCACTGTGGGAGGCAGCTGTTTCCTCCCCATACTAGTATATTCCAAGGGCTTGGCCAAAATTGGACACCAAGGGTTCAAACCGCTCCAAAATCTTAAAAACTTCAGACCTGCAAATACGGTGTTGTACACAATCCCCGCTCTTTTCGAGGTTGGCACAAGCTCGGAAAGAAACATCCAACCCAACGTATTCGCTGAGTGTGATTTTCTTGCACGGTAAACCTGCCATGCCAGCTGATGGGAGCCTGGGTGGCGATACCCCCTCTGAGTAAAAAAACGCTTCACCCCCCGGAGGGGTTAACTTGCCATGCTAACTATGGGAGACTGGGTGGAGAGACCCACTCCTGGTAAAAAACACTTCACCCCCCGGAGGGGTCAACCTGCCATGCCAACTATGGGAGCCTGGGTGGCGAGACCCCCCGGAGGGGTAAAAAACACTTCACACCCCGGAGGGGTCAACCTGCCATGCCAGCTATGGGAGCCTTGGTGGCGAGACCCCCTCCGGGTAAAAAACACTTCACCCCCCGGAGGGGTCAACCTGCCATGCCAGCTATGAGAGCCTGGGTGGCGAGACCCTCTCCACGTAAAAAACACTTCACCCCCCGGAGGGGTCAACCTGACATGCCATCTATGGATCCTGGGTGGCGAGACCCCCTCTAGGTAAAAAACAATTCACCCCCCGGAAGGGTCAACCTGCCATTCCAGCTATGGGAGCCTGGGTGGCGAGACCCTCTCCGGGTAAAAAACACTTCACACCCCAGAGGTGTCAACCTGTCATGCCAGCTATGGGAGCCTGGGTTGCGAGACCCACTCAAGGTAAAAAACACTTCACTCCCTGGAGGGGTCAAACTGCCATGCCAGCTATGGGAGCCTGAGTGGTGAGAACCCCTTCGGGTAAAAAAAAAACACTTCACCCCCCGGAGAGGTCAACCTGCCATGTCATCTATGGGAGCCTGGGTGGCGAGACCCCCTCCGGGTAAAAAACACTTTACCCCCTGGAGGGGTCAACCTGCCATGCCAGCTATGGGAGCCTGGGTGGCGAGACCCCCTCCAGGTAAAAAACACTTCACCCCCCGGACGGGTCAACTTGTCATGCCATCTATGGGAGCCTGGGTGGTGAGACCCCCTCTGGGTAAAAAAACACTTCACCCCCCGGAGTGGTCAACCTGCCATGCCAGCTATCTGAGCCTGGGTGGCGAGACCCCCTCCAGGTAAAAAACACTTCACCCCCCCGGAGGGGTCAACCTGCCATGCTAGCTATGGGAGCCTGGGTGGCGAGACCCCCTCCGCGTAAAAAATACTTCACCCCCCGAAGGTGTCAACCTGCTATGCCAGCTATAGGAGCCTGGGTGGCGAGACCCCCTCCGGGTAAAAAACACTTCACCCCCCAGATGGGTCAACCTATCATGCCAGATAGTGGAGCATGCGTGGCGAGACCCCCTTCGGGTAAAAAAACACTTCACCACCCAGATGGGTCAACCTGTCATGCCAGCTATGGGAGCCTGGGTGGCGAGCCCACCTCCAGGTAAAAAATACTTCACCCCTCGGTCGGGTCAACCTGCCATGGCAGCTATGGGAGCCTGGGTGGCGAGACCCCCTACGGGTAAAAAACACTCCCCCCGAGAGGGGTCAACTTGTCATGCCATCTATGGGAGCCTGGGTGGCGAGATCCCCTCCGAGTAAAAAACACTTGGCTTCCACGAGAAGCACCACCGACACTGCCCAGCAAGTGAGAGCCTGGGCAGCGGGACCGTCTCGGAGCAAAAAGGGACTTACTCCCCCGAGGCACATTCGACCCAACCAGCTAGTGGGAGCCTGGCAGAGGAGATCCTCTCGGGGGTGGGAACTTGATCTCCCCGAGGAACATTCGACCCAACCAGCTAGTGGGAGCCTGACTGATGAGATCCTCTCGGGGGTGAGAACTTGATCTCCCCGAGGCACATTCGACCAAACCACCTAGTGGGAGCCTGTCTGAGGAGATCCTCTCGGTGGTGGGACTTGCTCTACCCGAGGCACATTCCACCCAACCAGCTAGTGGGATCCTGGTTGAGGAGATCCTCTCGGGGGTGGGACTTGCTCTCCCCGAGGCACATTCTACCCAACCAGCTAGTGGTAGCCTATCTGAGGAGATCCTCTCGGGGGTGGGAACTTGATCTCCCCGAGGCGCATTCGACCCAACCATCTAGTGGGAGCTTGGCTGAGGAGATCCTCTTGGGGGTGGGAACGTTATCTCACCGAGGCACATTTGACCCAACCAGCTAGTGTGAGCCTGACTGAGGAGATCCTCTCGGGGGTGGGAACTTGATCTCCCCAAGGCACATTCGACCCAACTAGCTAGTGGGAGCCTGACTCAGGTGATCCTCTCGGGGGTGTGGCATGATCACCCCGAGGCACATTCGACCCAACCAGCTAGTTGGAGCCTGGCTGACGAGATCCTCTTGGGGGTGGGGCTTGCTCTCCCCAAGGCAGATTCGACACAACCAGCTAGTGGGAGGCTGGCTGAGGAGATCCTCTCGGGGGTGAGAACTTGATCTCCCCGAGGCACATTCGACACAACCAGCTAGTGGGAGCCTATTTGAGGAGATCCTCTCGGGCGTGGGACTTGCTCTACCCGAGCCACATTCGACCCAACCAGCTAGTGGGAGCCTGGTTGAGGAGATCCTCTCGGGGGTGGGACTTGCTCTCCCCGAGGCACATTCTACCCAATGAGCTAGTGGGAGCCTGGCTAAGGAGATCCTCTCAGGGGTGGGAACTTGATCTCCCCGAGGCGCATTCGACCCAACCAGCTAGTGGGAGCCTGGCTGAGGAGATCTCTCGGGGGTGGGAACTTTATCTCACCGAGGCACATTCGACCCAACCAGCTAGTGTGAGCCTTGTAACACCCCCTATCTGTCGCATAGCATATAGAAGTAGGTCCGGCCGGGACCCGACTCCATATACTACAGACAGACCGGGTGGTTACTCATGGAAACCATCCAACCAATCATAATATCCTACACAGAGCATACTAGCCGAAGCAGATTAACAAGTTGCAATAAAGAACCCAGCACAAAAGCATGAATGTCCACTCATATCAAAATAGGAATGTTGTACATACACAAGTTCAGGCCTTAAGGCCTTACAAAATTGTTCACTTCATATTACATGTCTTATAAACCACGACACGCAGGCCGCTCATACATGAATAAAAGCAGTAAACACTCCAATTAGGCCTTCAAGGGCCGGCTTCGCAATTTGGGCTTTAGCCCGTTATTGACCGCTTGGTCCAGCAGTACCTGCAAGCAACAAACCACCGCACGGTGGCAAAACAAGGCAACAGTCAGCAATGCTGACCAAATTAAAACGATCCCGCCCCCAGCTCGGGGCGGCGATGCTCCTTCCCTGCATTTCATTAGCATAAGCGAGCAATAAAAATATATTCATTTCATCACAGACGTTCGCTCGCACGGCCACACGCCCCGTTCTCTCAGGGCACATTCTCGGAGAACCGGTCGATGTCACGTCAATTAAAACCATAGACATTCCGGACTCACCACCGCCACTTTGGCGGCCAAACCTATTAGCATTTTGTCTTCTTGGCCTGGGTCACGACAATTTAAGCCATAGACCGCCGAAGACCCTAATCTATGCCAACGGCAAGTGCCACGTACCCTTAGGTCTCTTTAACTGAACGACATAGGATGGGTACGGTTCCATCTAACCCGTACTCACATCGCAGAGACAATTTAAGCCGTTTGCGCGGGTCAAACTTCTCCCGAGTCCCGTTTCCGTCACATTTCACATAACCCGGTTATGTTCAAGTTGGCACTCAGGCCACCAAGTTGGCAAGATCACGCATCCGCCCAGTTTTCCGGGTGCACCTTTGGGTTAATCCCCAAGGCTCCCTGTTGCAATCTACCACGTAGAATACTCGAAAAACAACCAATCGCACGGAGTCTTCTCCGGCATTTATGCAATGCAACATCACCGATCCAGACCAACATGTCCGGATAGGCTTCACACATCATGCCTATGTCCGTTCTCTCTTACAGACTCTACACAACGGGGACTTTACATATCTACCCGAAGGAACGCCTCCAACTCACCGCAAACTCGCGAGAGCGGGCTTCCTATGCAAAGAAGGAGAACTTCACATGCTCAAGAAGAGGATCGTTACCCTATCGTTCTTCTTCGGCGCAATGGAAAAGTAAGCGGACGAAAAGAACCGCACTCTCTTCGCCTCCGTGGATCCGGAGTCGGCTCGCGATTAGGAGCTTCGAAGCTCCTCCAATGGCCGGATCTAGCTTCTTATTCCTTCCTTGGCTCTCCTCTCTCTCTAAGCTTTAGAAAGATAACCACTCAAGTAAAAGTGAGGCTTTCTAAGGCCCAATCCCGGCTATATCCCATCAGGAACAACCCCCAGCCGTCGGATCCCAAGATAAAGAAATGAACGACTTTCATTCGGGACTGAAAATTATAATCTGGACCAAACACGGCCTGGCACGCGCCCGTGTCCAGGGTCGTGTGCCTCATTTGCCGTCAAAATCGACGTGCTTGGAACAACACAAGGGCATCAAACACGCCCGTGTTCGACCTGACACGCCCGTGTTCCACCTGACACGGCCGCGTGTCCGGCCGTGTACCCCCATCGATTTATCCCGAAAACAACCCAAGAACTACACGGGTTCTAGGAAACGCCCCTGTCCTAACCTGTATCTACCTCAACACGCCTGGGCTCCAGGCCGTGTACACGGTCTCGTCACTCGACACTTCGTCGAGCGAAGTTCGTCGACCTCACGACACATCATTGGACACGCCCGTGTCCTAGGTCGTGTGCCTTGTCTCGACACTTTGTCGAGCAAAATTCATCGACTCCCCTGCACGAGTGTCGACACGAGTCGACACGCCCTGCGACACGCCCGTATCGCAGGACATGTGACATGTCTCGACACTTCGTCGAGTGCAGAGTGTCGACTTCGCGGGCTGAGTGTCGATACGGGTCGACACGCCCTACGACACGCCCGTGTCGCAGGTCGTGTGCCCCCTGCCAGAACCCAAAACTGGCCCAAAACGTCATCCGTCGCTCTTTTGAGTTTCGGGGCGTTACAACTCTCCCCCTCTTAAAAGAATTTCGTCCACAAAATTATATAAAGGAAAGACATTTACAAAACCAAAATTTGTACCTGAGCAGAACAACTCCGGATACTCGTCAAGCATAGTCTGCTCTCGCTCCCAAGAGAGCTCCTCACGACCGAAATTGTCCCACCTAACCTTGACCATCCTGATCTATTTATTGCGTAGCCGCTTGACCTCCGAGTCCTTAATCCGCACGGGCTTGACTTTTGTCATCAACCCACTATCCACCGACACTTGATCAACCACGATCACTTGTGAAGGCTCTTGCACCGCCTTCCGAAGCACCAAAATATGGAATACATCATGTAATCCACCAAGCTCCACTGAAAGCTTCAACCGATAGGCGGCTTCACCAACTCGCTCCAGAACCTCAAACGGCCCAAGGTACCTCGGGCTTAGCTTTTTCAATCGCCGCACCCGCGAGACACCCTTGAATGGCTTGATCTTTAAGTACACCAAATCGCCCACAGCGAACTCCACGTTCCTGTGCTTGGCATTATAGTACTTCGCTTGCCGGTCCTGAGCGATAAGCAACCTCTCTCGAATGGTTCTCACCAAAGAAGTAGCATCCTCCACTTTTAATCGCTTATACAACTTTGACTCACCCGTTTCTAGCCAAGACAACGGCGTGCGACATTTTATACCATATATTGCCTCGAAGGGCGTCATTTGAATACTCGCTTGGTAGCTATGGTTGTATGCGAACTCCACCAAATAAATGTGGTCTTCCCATTGCTTCCCAAAATCCAAGACACACATGCAAAGCATGTCTTTCATAGTTCTATTGACCCTCTCGGTTTGCCCATCCGTTTGCGGATGGAAGGCTGTGCTGAATTTTAGCTTTGTTCCCAACATTTGCTGCACAAGCCTCCAATCATTGGACATGAACTGCCCATCTCGGTCACTCACGATGCTGCGAGGCACACCATGAAGCCGTACAATGTTATCGACATACAGTTTTGCCAACTTCTCCACCGAATCATCCTTCCTATGCGGAATGAAATGCGACACGTTTGTCAACCGATCCACGACCACCAAAATGGCGTCGTTCCCCTTTTGCGACCTTGGCAAACCGTGCACAAATTCCATAGAGATGTCGTCGAATTTCCACTCCGGAATAGGCAAGGACTTAAGAAATCCTCCCGGCTTTTGGCATTCCGCCTTCACCAAGGCGCAAGTTTGACACTTCGCCACGTAGAGCGCCACATCCTTCTTCAAACCTGGCCACCAAAACAGTTTCTTGACATCACGGTACATCTTCGTGCTCCCCGGGTGTCACAACCCACATTTCCTCAACGAGTATATCGTATCAGAGCAAGAGGAACTACAGGTTATGATGCCACGTCGTGCAGGGGATAACTGCACACGCTCAGGCAAACCCTTGACGCTTACTTTATGAGTTGAAATCCATTAGTTAAATACAAGAAAACCGTTTAGTTTAATGGCCGTATCCCTCGGCCTTAGGAATCAAAATGTGTGTTTGTACGCGGCAGAAATACTTTGTTTACTTATGACAATCTCCTATATGCAGTCTCTCTTTATAATAATATAAGAAATCATCTTTGTTTACGTTATTTGGAAAATACTTGTTCGGTGACCAAAACATGTTATGCATGTTATACAATAATAGGTTTTGTTTAGCTTAAAAATACCTAATGCAACCTAACATAAATCCTTCCAAAGAGCAAGTAGACATCATCTCATCCAAATGAGTCACATTAGCAGTCTATCATTCATATATATCACAAGTAAAGAAAGCCAACAATGGGCGCCAACAAGCTGACACAAACCCATTGGGGCGTATGTATGTCTGTACAATAAAGAAAAGAACTACCTCGCTAAGTAAGCTCGGCTAGCTCCAAAGAAACTCTACCCAAGCACTAGCCGCTCAACCGGCTACAACCTGCACCTGAGGCATTCAAGAAAGAACACCTCAGCAATCATCAAAGCTACATAATAAAGTATGAAGTTCAGCAAATATGACGAAGGGGCTTACCTACCCCGTAGCAATGTTTCATGTAAGTAAAATGAGTGAAAAGAACAGGTGGAAAACAAGTATTCAACACTGTCAATCCAAAGTGTCAAACGCACCAAGTGCGTGCAATTCTCATCAAGTCCTGCTCAACCCGCAGGAGCAAAAAGGCAATACACATGCCCAATCCATCATCTTTAGCACAAGAGCCAACAAGACTAGTGAAACATAAGCAACGGTTAAGTTCGATTCCGCAAGGGTCTTTTGGTGGCGGCCCTAAAGTGAAACGCACAAATAAAAGCTAGCCCAAATCGGGGCCAAAATGGTGCTCTACACCACAAATCCAAACCCGGTGGTCACCAAGGCTTAAACCACACCACCCCTTACCGAATCCTCACACAAACGCTCCTGCCATGGTTCACAATTCGCTCGCAAAACTCACCATAAGCGAACCCAAGCTCAACACCATAAGCAAATCTCACCATAACCCAAGTTACACACGTTTCCTTCCTTCGTCGTCATTCATGACGACAAACTGACCATGTTTATGCTAACATGAGTATGCTAACATAATTTCTACTTACTCCTCAAAGGACAATGCTAACTAAACCTACAAGTGTATTTTAACATGATCATGACATGAACAAGAAAAGCTACATGAATCAACTTAGCATAAGAAGTACTTGAGCATAGGGAAATTTAATAACAAGGCGGTAAGCATGTAAGACATAAGGATCAAGAAGATTCATGACTAAACAAAAACAAGAATAACAAGGCTAGTGAGGTACAACACAAAACAAGAAGAACAAGCTAGTAAAATTGAAAGAGGAAAACTAGCTAATCTTGCACAATCAAAGAATAAGAAAACAAGATTGGCAAGGGTGAAGAACACCGCTTTCCTGAACCGAGATGACACCGCGACGGCTGCTCCTCTCTTTCCTTCTCTTGTCTTAGCTTTGCTCCCTTGAGTTCCTTTTGGAATGAGGAAGAAGATGAAGAAGAAGGTGAAATGAGGAGGAGAAATCTCTGTTTCAGCCTTATTTCCTCCAGAACAGAGCTGGTCCATTTGATCCAGAATCAAAGAAATGAACGGCACAAAAAAAACTGGAAAAATTTAATTTTCGGCCCTGTCACGCCCTGTGACACGCCCATGTCACAGGGCGTGTACCTTAAGCGGCGCAGAAAGTCGGAAAATCCAAGTTTATCCATAAGGTACATGGCCGGGTACACGCCCGTGACGGGTCGGTCACACCCATGACATAGGGCGTGTAACCTGTGTCTCGACATCTCGTCGACCGAAAGTGTCGACACAAAGCTGGACACGCCCTGTGACACGCCCGTGTCACAGGCCGTGTACCCCCTCTCGACACTCGACACTCGACACTGGACACTGGACACTCGACAAAGCGGGACACGGCCCGTGACACGCCCGTGTCAAGGGGCGTGTACCCCATTCGTCGAGCTTAACTCGACACAAGAAATTTCGTCGAGTCAAGGAGGTGACGCTCCATGTCACGCCCTAGGTCACGCCCCGACCCGCCCGTGTCGGGGGGGGGGGGGGGGGGGCGTGTTCCTCCTGTAACTTCGTCGAAAGAAGTTCGACGACTACAAAGCCAAACCGCATCCCGAGCTAGACACGCCCTGGGACACGCCCGTGTCCCAGGCCGTGTCACTCAAAAAAAAGACCATTTTTCACTGTTTTGAAAAGTGTTTCTGTTTCGTCCTAGACCATTTTTTCCTTAAGGACTTTTTACCCCCTTTTTTCTGTACAAGCAACCCGTTTTGAGCAACATTACCCGGGCTCGAAAAAGTGCAAGCATTCCCTAAGAGGCCTCACCGAGTCCCCAAATTGGACTCCGGTTTGCTGGGGAATCATGCAACTAGGCTACCAAAACAGCCACTCGAAAGCCTGCGGGAAAACCATGCTCGAACAACGGTCAAAGCCAACGTAACGCCCATCAAGCGTATGCAACCAAAATCCGGGGCGTTACAGTCACTCCCCCTAACAAAAAGTTTCGCCTCGAAACTTTGCAATACTACGTATCTCAATCAAAGAAGTAATCAAACAAACACATCAAGTCACATACCAGCTTAATTTATGGGAATAACTGAGGGTGAGCCGCCCTCATTGTTGACTCGAGCTCCCACGTCGCGCTTTCCACATTCTGATATTTCCATAGCACCTTGACCATCAGAATTTTCTTTTTCCGCAACATGCGATCTTGGGAGTCTAATATACGGATGGGAATCTCCACATAAGAATGGTTTGGCGCCAATTGCGGCACAATGTCCAACACTTGCTTGTCATTTCGCACACACTTGCGAAGTTGGCTGACATGAAACACGTCGTGAACACCAGGAAAGTTCACGGGTAATTCTACTTTGTAAGCGGATGCGCCAACCCGCGCAAGAATCTTGAAGGGACCCACAAACCTTGGGTCTAATTTGCGCTCTTTCCCAAATCTTTTAATTCCAACCATTGGGGAGACTTTCAGGAAGACAAAATCCCCCACAACAAACGCTAACTCCGACCTTCGTCGGTTGGCGTACTTTTCATATCGCTCTTGGGCGATCCGGAGCTTCTCCTGAATAAGTCGTACGACAACTTCCATGTCCTCGAGCGCCTCTGGGCCCAACAAAGGCCGCTCGCCAACCTCAGCCCAAAATAGGGGAGTCCGACATCGTCGCCTATATAAAGCCTCGAACAGAGCCATTTGCAAGCTTTCTTGATAGCTGTTATTATATGCGAAATCCATAAGCCTCTAACGTTCATCCCATGCTCCGCCATACTCAAGAATGTAGCATCGAATCATATCTTCCACAATTTGGTTGACTCATTTCATTTGGCCATTCGTCTGAGGGTGGTAAGCAGTGGAATACCTTAAATCCGTCCCCCAACCCTCTTGTAGACTCTTCCAGAAACGATAAGTAAATCGGTAATCCCGGTCTGAAATGATATTGACTGGCATACCATGCAGTCAGATGATCTCATTCACATATAGCTCCGCTATTGTCTTCATCGGGTAGTTGACCTTAAAGGGTATGAAATGAGCACACTTGGTCAACCTATCCACGACCACCCATACGGAGTCATGTCCTCGTGGAGATCTGGGTAAGCCTGTAATAAAATCCATTGAAATGCATTCCCATTTCAATGTTGGAATCTCCAATGGCGTCAACTTGCCACCAGGCCTCCCATGATCAGCTTTCACCCGCTTGCAGGTATGACATTTAGATACAAATTGTGCGATATCTCTTTTCATTCCATACCACCAGACAATTTGTTTCAAATCACGGTACATTTTAGTTGGGCCTGGATGGTAGGCCATACTTGAGCCATGTGCTTCCCTACACACTATCTCGCGAATGTCTCCAACTGCGGGGATACAAAATCGACCACGATACTTTAACGTGCCCCCATCATCAATAGAAAAAATCCGGTAATTCACCCTTTTCAGTCCGAAGAAATAAATGTAAAAGATCAGGATCATCCTTTTGATGTTGTCTTGCAAGCACCATCCATGAAGGTTCTTCTACTGCCGAATGACTTTGTGGTTCATATCTTCCCACGGAAATATCCATCAATAGAAATTCCTCTACTAGACGGTTGGCTGAAAGATGAAATAATTTACATGTCTTCCGACTCAACGCATCGGCCACAACATTAGCTTTCCCCGAATGATACTGAATTTCCACATCATAATCAGCTACATATTCAAGCCATCGCCGTTGGCGCAGATTAAGTTCCTTTTGCGTGAAGACGTACTTCAAACTTTTATGATCCGTAAAGATTTTACACTGCTCACCATACAGTAAGTGTCTCCACAACTTCAATGCAAATATCGCCGCTGCGAACTCCAAATCATGCGTCGGGTAGTTCTTTTCATGCCTTTTCAACTGCCGAGACCCATACGCAATCACCTTTCTGTCTTGCATTAAAACACATCGATGTCCAACGTGCGACGCATCCACAAAAACTTAATAATCTATTCCTTCTATCGGTAAGATCAACACAGGAGCGGTACATAACCGGTTCTTGAGTTCCAGGATTGATGCCTCGCACTTGTCAGTCCAATCAAACGCCACATTCTTCTGGGTTAAGCGAGTCAAAGGTGCAGCCAACGTAGCAAAACCCTCTACAAATCTGCGATAATAGCCGGCCAATCCCAAGAAGCTCTGAATCTCCTTAGGTGCTCCGGTCTCCTCCACTCCATGACTGCAGCAATCTTTTCGGGATCCACTGAAATTCCATGTTGATTAATGACATGACCCAGAAAGGCAACTTGAGGCAACCAAAACTCGCATTTGCTTAGCTTGGCGAATAACCGTTGGTCTCGCAAAGTGGCCAATACCAATCGCAGATGCTGTTCATGCTCCTCAGCACTACGGGAATAGACGAGAATGTCATCAATAAAAACCACCACAAACTTATCCAAGTAGTCCATAAACACCCGGTTCATCATATCCATGAAGGCTGATGGTGCGTTGGTCAAACCAAACGACATTACCAGAAATTCAAAATGGCCATGTCTTGATCGAAATGCAGTCTGCGGAATATCATACTCCCGGACCTTGAGCTGATGATAGCCCGAGCGGAGATCAATGTTCGAGAATACTGAACTGCCACGCAGTTGATTAAACAAATCATCAATTCTTGGCAGTGGGGACTTGTTTTTAATCGTCACCTTGTTCAACTCCCGGTAATCGATGCAAAGCCGCATCGACCCATCTTTCTTCTTCACAAATAACACAGGTGCACCCCAAGGTGATGAACTTGGCCTGATAAACCCCTTTGCCAATAGGTCATCCAGCTGGGTACGCAACTCTGCTAGCTCACGCGGGGGCATTCTGTACGGCGCTTTCGCAATAGGTCGCGTACCCGGTTCCAAATCAATAACGAACTCGACATCACGACCAGGGGGAAGACCAGGAAGATCAGTAGGAAACACATCTGGAAATTCACGCACAACAGGAATCTCCTCCAAACGCGGCAAAACAGCACTAGTCTCCATAACTGAGACGAGACAAGCAAAACAGTCAGAAACAAACAACGTCTGAACACATACCGCTGAAATCCCTGGAGAATCCTGGCATGAATCACCATAAACACTTCCCGGCTGACCATTGTCCTTGATAAAATCCAAGCGCTTTCCTTTGCACTGTATGACGGCGTCATAACGGGATAATCAGTCCATGCCCAAGATAACGTCAAAATCTTCCAAGTCGATCACCTTGAAATCAGCCTTCGCTACGAAATCCCCCCAACAAAATGGGACAATCAAGAAGACCCCTGTCTGCAACCACAGAAGTACCAGAAGGAAATTTCACCAAAAAGGCTTTCCCCACTCAATCTGGTGTCAAATGATACCGATCCAGAAAGGTTCGAGCCACAAATGAATGGGTCGCGCCAGAATCAAAGAGAACATGCGCCCAACGGTTCTTTACCTTAAAGTTTCCTATAAGGGTACATATGTAGCTAAGAACTACGCACAAGAGTCATAAACAAAACGTGAACTAGAGGATGGAATCGAACCTGAGATAACCTGAGGTGACATCTGAGCTTCCTCTGAAGAGATTACATTTAACTTCCCTTTTCCTTTGTCCAAACGCGGAGGCGGAGGCAAAGCCTGGAGTGGCCTTGGCTGCAGCACGGACTGGTTTTGTGGGCACCTTGCCTTGAGATGTCCCTGTTTGCCACACTAATAATAGGCTTTCTCTTTGGCCCAGCAACAGGCAGAATCATGTCCCTTCCTTCCACACACTGCACACTCCAAGTCTCTGGTTGGCGCACCCTGAATGGCGGCACCTGCTCCTTCTTCTGCATCCCCAACCGCTTGAAACATTTCTCAAATGGGTGGCCTGACCGGCCACAGAAGTTACACGTCTCCTTATTCTTCTTCCTTACGTCTGATTCTTGGGAGCTTTTCCCTCCCACCAGCTTCCTCTTATCCTTCCTCATCAGCTGTCCTCTTTGTTTTGCATTTTCTATAGCTTCAACCTTCAAAGCAGCCTCAACCACAGTGGTGTAACTCGTCGCTCCATAAGCACTTGCGAACTGCTGCACGTCGCTGCGGAGTCCGCCAAGAAATCTCTTTACTCGGTCAGCTTCCGTAGTCACCAAGCTCGGAGCGAACCGACTTAGCTTGCTAAACTCAATTTCATACTCACTAACTGTGAGTTTCCTCTGCTTCAGGTACAAGAAGTCATTCATCAGGCGGTCCCTTTCCACTGACGGCAGAAACTTGCGCCGTAACATTTCTTTGAAGGCTTGCCACGAACATCCCGCCCCTAGGCTTTCCTTTTCTCGCAACCACCAACCTTTAGCCAACCATTTGAGTTGATAGGAGGCAAACATCACCTTCTGGTCCTCGGTAACGCCAAAATAGACAAACATCTCTTCCAACGTGATTACCCAATCATCCAAGATCACAAAGTCCGTTTTTCCATCATAAGTCTGTGGTCCAAGTCGCTGAAACTGCGAGATAAAAGTCATCGTAGGAGGAAGCACAACTGGGGGTATCACTGCCACGGAAGGAGTAGAAATGGTGGGGCCTCTGACAGTCTCTTGCCCTCTTGGTGCCAGCCCAGACATCGCTGATGACATAGCTTGGAGCTGGGACTACACATCCTGCACCTGCCTTGTCAACGCCTCATTACTTTGGCGTAGACTATCCATCAGAGCATTATTCTGCGTGCCCAAAGACTCGCCCTCGGATTGGGGAGTTTGCCTTGTAAATGGATGCTTCGACATGCTATAAACACGTTCACCCTTATCAAGCTCAAACCCAACAAAACACACAATTGCTATGTGCAGACCATACATGTATAAATATGAACATCAACTACTAACTTTCTCTGAGAGTTTGAGAATGATGGTATGCCTAGCCTAAAGATGACTCACCGTCAGCCCACTAACTTGTGCCTAACCGATGAATGCATGACTATGTTTGACCCAACACCATGTGTGTACAGGTGTCATCATGTAAATCTTAGCTTGGCACGTTGTGCTCATGCAATGTTATGTTATGCATGCTGTGTTATGCATTATAGAAAAGGCCTTAATGCATGCCATGAGCGGTCGTACGCATCACAATGCTATGCATCCCATACTACATAGCATTGCATGCAACGAAGAAAAGAAAACGTGCTAGTCGCATCCATGTAGTAAGGTTATGCATCCCATACTAAATAACCCGCACATGTTGCCCCTATGGTGGATCCATATACACCCACATATTATGCATCACATACTACATAATATGCCCCGTATACTTATGGTCATGCCATGAGTGTAGTGTGCGTGCTTCGGCCAAGACATACTGATGGCACCTCTATGTGTGTATGATATGATGCTTACGACAATGACAAAAAGGAAAGTTTGCCCGACCAATTGGCAAGCAAACCTCCCTCTGATACCAACTGTCACAACCCGCATTTCCTCAACGAGTACATCATATCAGAGCAAGAGGAACTATGGGTTATGATGCCACGTCGTGCAGGGGATAACTGCACACGCTCAGGCAAACCCTTAACGCTTACTTTATGAGTTGAAATCCATCAGTTAAATGCAAGAAAACCGTTTAGTTTAATGGCTGTATCCCTCGGCCTTAGGAATCACAATGTGTGTTTGTACGCGGCGGAAATACTTTGTTTACTTATGACGATCTCCTATATGCAGTCTCTCTTTATAATAATATAAGAAATCATCTTTGTTTACGTTATTTGGAAAATACTTGTTCGGTGACCAAAACATGTTATGCATGTTATACAATAATAGGTTTTGTTTAGCTTAAAAATACCTAATGCAACCTACCATAAATCCTTCCCAAGAGCAAGTAGACATCATCTCATCCAAATGAGTCACATTAGCAGTCTAGCATTCATATATATCATAAGTAAAGAAAGCCACCAGTGGGCACCAATAAGCTGACACGAACCCATTGGGGCATATATATGTCTGTACAATAAAGAAAAGAACTACCTCGCTAAGTAAGCTCGGTTAGCTCCAAAGAAACTCTACCCAATCACTAGCCGCTCAACCGGCTACAACCTGCACCTGAGGCATTCAAGAAAGAACACCTCAACAATCATCAAAGTTACACAATAATGTATGAAGTTCAGCAAATATGACGAAGGGGCTTATCGACCCCGTAGCAATGTTTCATGTAAGTAAAATGAGTGAAAAGAACAGGTGGAAAACAAGTATTCAACACTGTCAATCCAAAGTGTCAAACGCACCAAGTGCGTGGAATTCTCATCAAGTCCTGCTCAACCCGCAGGAGCAAAAAGGCAATACACATGCTCAATCCATCATCTTTAGCACAAGAACCAACCAGACTAGTGAAACATAAGTAGCGGTTAAGTTCGATTCCGCAAGGGTCTTTTAGTGGCGGCCCTAAAGTGAAACGCACCAATAAAAGCTAGCCCAAATCGGGGCCAAAAAGGTGCTCTACACCACAAATCCAAACCCGGTGGCCACCAAGGCTTAAACCACACCACCACTTATCGAATCCTCACACAAACGCTCCTGCCATGGTTCACAATTTGCCTCGCAAAACTCACCATAAGCGAACCCAAGCTCAACACCATAAGCAAATCTCACCATAACCCAAGTTACACTCGTTTCCTTCCTTCGTCCTCATTCATGACAACAAACTGCCCATGTTTATGCTAACATGAGTATGCTAACATAATTTCTACTTACTCCTCAAAGGACAATGCTAACTAAACCAACAAGTGTAATTTAACATGATCATGGCATGAACAAGAAAAGCTACATGAATCAACTTAGCATAAGAAGTACTTGAGCATAGGGAAATTTGATAACAAGGCGGTAAGCATGTAAGACATGAGGATCAAGAGGATTCATGACTAAACAAAAACAAGAATAACAAGGCTAGTGAGGTACAACACAAAACAAGAAGAATAAGCTAGTAAAATTGAAAGAGGAAAACTAGCTAAACTTGCACAATCAAAGAACAAGAAAACAAGATTGGCAAGGGTGAAGAACACCGCTTGCCTGAACCGAGATGACACCGCGACGGCTGCTCCTCTCTTTCCTTCTCTTGTCTTAGATTTGCTCCCTTGAGTTCCTTTTGGAATGAGGAAGAAGATGAATAAAAAGGTGAAATGAGGAATAGAAATCTCTGTTTCGGCCTTATTTCCTCCAGAACAGAGCTGGTTCATTTGATCCAGAATCAAAGAAATGAACAGTACAAAAAAAACTGGAAAAATTTGATTTTCGGCCCTGTCACGCCCTGTGACACGCCCGTGTCACAGGGCGTGTACCTTAAGCGGCGCAGAAAGTCGGCAAATCCAAGTTTATCCATAAGGTACATGGTCGGGTACACGCCCGTGACCTAGGGCGTGTAACCCATGTCTCGACATCTCGTCGACCGAAAGTGTCGACACAAAGTTGGACACGCCCTGTGACACGCCCGTGTCACAGGCCGTGTACCCCCTCTTGACACTCGACACTCGACACTGGACACTCGACACTCGACAAAGCGGGACACACCCCGTGACACGCCCGTGTCAAGGGGCGTGTACCCCATTCGTCGAGCTTAACTCAACACAAGAAATTTCGTCGAGTCAAGGAGGTCACGCCCTAGGTCACGCCCTGGGTCATGCCCCGACATGCCCGTGTCGGGGGGGGGGGGGGGGGGGGCGTGTTCCTCCCGCAACTTCGTCGAACGAAGTTCGACGACTACAAAGCCAAACCGCATCCCGAGCTAGACACGCCCTGGGACACGCCCGTGTCCCAGGCCGTGTCACTCAAAAAAAAGACCATTTTTCACTGTTTTGAAAAGTGTTTCTGTTTCGTCCTAGGCCATTTTTACCTTTTTACTCCTTTTTTTCTGTAAAAGCAACCCGTTTTGAGAAACATTACCCGGGCTCGAAAAAGTGCAAGCATTCCCTAAGAGGCCTCACCGAATCCCCAAATTGGACTCCGGTTTGCTGGGGAATCGTGCAACTAGGCTACCAAAACAGCCACTCGAAAGCCTGCGGGAAAACCATGCTCGAACAATGGTCAAAGCCAACGTAACGCCCATCAAGCGTATGCAATCAAAATCCGGGGCGTTACACCTGGTGAATTGAGTACTTAGTATGGTGTGCCTCGTACAACAATTCCACCCGCAAATCACCCACACTTGGGACGCACAGACGACCGTCTTTCCAAAGCAATCCGTCCTCCACAACGAATTGAGAATTTGACCCATCCAGAGCCTCTACCATGAATTGCTTCATATGGGCATCTATATCCAAAGCCTGCCGAATCCGATCAGCCATGTCATATTGGACTTCAGTCCAATTCAGTACTGCTTCAGCACTTGATTGCTTATCCACACAAATAATCTGCAACGCCTCGAACTCCCGCACCAACAGCTCATCATGCACCGATAGCCAATTGGCTTTAGCTGGGTCCCGACGACTCAACGCGTCCGCAACCGCATTACCCTTACCAGACACGTAGTGGATCTTGAATGTATAGTCCCCCAGGAACTCCATCCATCTACGCTGCCGCATATTCAGATCCTTCTGATCAATCAGATACTTCAGGATCTTGTGATCGGTGTAGATATCAATCTTCACACCGTACAAATAGTGTCTCCACAGCTTCAAGGAAAAAATCACGGCCGCTAACTCCAAGTCATGGACCGGATAGTTCCTTTCATGCACTTTTAGCTGTCTCGAGCCATAAGCTATTACACTTCCGTGTTGCAGTAGCACGCAACCCAAACAGCTGCCTGAAACATCACTGTAAATCTCATAGCCTTTGGTCCCACATAGCGAACGTAGCACAGGTGTCGTGGTCAACCGACACTTCAACTCCTCAAAAGCTCGCGCGCACTCCGACGTCCAAACGAACTTCTGCTCCTTGCTCGTCAAAGTAGTGAGAGGTAACGCTATCCGCGAGAAGTTCTCTACGAAGCGCCTATAATAGCCGGCAAGCCCCAAAAAGCTCCGGACTTCCGCTACCATTGCAAGCACAGGCCACTCCCGTATCGCAACAATTTTCGCCAGATCCACATCAAACCCTCTCCACTCACTATATGGCCGAGGAACGCCACTGAGGATAACCAAAACTCGTACTTCGAGAACTTGGCATACAGTTGATTCCTCCTTAGCGTCTCTAAAACCAAATGAAGATGCTTGAAGTGATCTTCCTCACTTTGCGAGTACACCAAAATATCGTCGATGAAGACGATCACAAAATGGTCCAAGTACTCCCTGAAAGTCCTTTTCATCAAATCTGTGAACACTGACGGCGCATTAGTCAGCCAAAATGGCATGACCGTAAACTCATAATGCCCGTATCTCGTACTAAATGCTGTCTTCAGGATATCACTCTCCCTTATTCGCATCTGATAGTACCCAGCCTTGAGATCCAACTTCGAGTACACCGTCGACCCGACTAACTGATCAAAAAGATCATCAATCCGGGGGATCGTGTACTTGTTCTTCTCCGTCAACTTGTTGAGCTACCGATAATCAATACATAGCCTCAAGCTTCCGTCCTTCTTCTTAACAAAGATGACCGGTGCGCTCCAAGGCGAAGAACACGGGCACACATACCCTTGCTCCAACAACTCTTGCAGTTGAACCTTCAGCTCCGCCATTTCCTTATGCGCTAGCCGATAAGGAGATCGTGACACAGGCTTTGCACCTGGCACTAGCTCATTCGTGAAATCTATCTCCCGCTGAGGCGGGGCTCCAGGAAGATCTCTAGGGAAAACATCAGGGTATTCCGATACCACTGAATTACTATCCAACGCGGGCTTCGGCTTTGCAACCTCCACTAGTGTAAAGAACAGTTCTACACCGGCACGAACTGCCTTCACCACCTGAAGAGCAGACATCAACATCTTGATCGACCACTTTAAGCCCGTAAAAGTCATCTCACGACTTGCTCCCAGCTTGACTTCCTTGCGACCGCAATCGATATAGGCTTGCTACTCCGAGAGCCAGTCCATGCCAAAAATAACGTCGAACTCCACCAACGGAAGTAACGACGCTTGCAGATCGAACTCCTGATTCCCAATACGAATCTTAACATCGCAGATCCTATCCGCACGCATCGAACACCCATTGGGCAACAACACATCCAACTTCTCCTTCGCCATCGAAGAAGGGACTTCGATGCGTGATATAAATCCCTCGGACAAGAAGGAGTGTGAAGCTCCCGTATCGAAGAGTGCTCTTGCCGGATTTTCACAAATCAAAACAAATCCTAAACAAGCAGTGGTAAGGTAAAATGTGCATAACATGTATTTAAAGAAATTGACTTGCTATAAATTAAACCGTACCTGTCACCCATCAGCCTGTTTGATGGCCTCCTGTTGGCCAAGATTATACACCCTTGGTTGGGCCGGAGCATAGTGGGACGCGGTCGACTCCACCGCCTTGCCCTTCTCTTCATAAGTCGCTCCCGGCCTTCTCTCGGACTTGGGGCGTCCGCACCAACAATTGCGGGCAAAGTGCCCCGACTTTCCGCAAGTAAAACATGCGCCCGGGGTCCGACCCAAAGTCGCCCCAGAAGCACCAGAAGAAGCTGGACCCGAAGTCCTATGCTTCTTGAAGGACCTCCGATAGCCGGACTTTGAAGTACTCGACACTTTGAATTCAGATTTCTTGTCACCCAAGCTTTTCTTTGCTTATACGTTCTTCATATCCTTCTCCAAGGACTGGGCCGTGTTGACCAAGGTTAAGAAACCCTGCGTCATCGGCCCCGAGAGTAGTAACCTCAACTCATCTCTCAACCCTTCGTAGAAGCGATTAGTCTTGCACTCCTCATCCACAATAGTGGAGCTAGCATAACGACTCAGACTAGTAAACTCGTGGAGATATTCATCCACGCTCTTTTCACCCTGAACCAACTTCAGAAACTCATTCTCAAATGCTATCTTCTGCGCCGAAGGGAGGTATCTAGCCAAGAACAATCTCGAGAACTCCTCCATCGAGACATCAACAAGTTGCCCACCTCTCAGTAGGTGCAGCTCCAATCCTTCCCACCACATTCTCGCTTCACCGTCCAGAAGGAACATAGCGATGGTGGTCATTTGCCACTCCTCCGTCTCCGTTGCTGTCATGACTCTCTTCACCCTGGAGAGACAGTATTCAGCTTGAGATGGGGTTCCCAACCCCGAGAATACCGGAGGACTAAATCTCATGACATGCTTGAGCTGTCTCTCGGTTGCCCTCCTTGGCACCAACGGTTCCACTACCACTTGTTCCACTCTCCTCGACTCAGTCTCTTGCAGCGGTACCTACTCCATCGCAGGAGCGGGCTGCTGCGTTTGCCTTGCAGGCTGCGCATTAATCATAGCCAACACTTCTTCAGCCACCAATCATATGGTCTCATCCGATAGAGGTGTTGCAGAAGCTTCATTAGGTGCACTGCAAGCCTCAGAAACTCGACGTTCCGACGGCCCAACACCACTTCTAGTCACCTATAGTTGTACAAAACACCATTAAGCGACCAAATAAAATTGCAAACAGCAATTATATGAACACGCAGGTTCCTCTAACACGTGTATTTTCATTCCTAAGTGGACGTTCATGGGTTCTTTTACTGTTATAACGATGACGCACACACATGTGCTCACCACCCCTCAAAAAGAATTCGCCCACGAATTCATTTTAAGCCCGACCAAAACCAGTAGTCTGATACCATATTGTAACACCCCCTATCCATCGCATAGCATATAGCAGTAGGTCCGGCCGGGGCCCGACTCCATATACTACAGACAGACCGAGTGGTTACTTATGGAAACCATCCAACTAATCATAACGTCCTACACAAAGCATTCTAGCGGAAGCAGATTAACAAGTTGCAATAAAGAACCCAACACAAAAGCATGAATGTCCACTAATACCAAAATAGGAATGTTGTACATACACAAGTACAGGCCTTAGGGCCTTACAAAATTATTCACTTCATATTACATGTCTTACAAACCACGACACGCAGGCCGATCATACATGAATAAAAGCAGTAAACACTCTAATTAGGCCTTCAAGGTCCGGCTTCGCAATTTGGGCTTTAGCCCGCTATTGACTGCTTGGTCCAGCAGCACCTGCAAGCAACAAACCACCGCACGGTGGCAAAACAAGGCAACAGTCAGCAATGCTGACCAAATTATAATGATCCCGCCCCCAGCTCGGGGCGGCGATGCTCCTTCCCTGCATTTCATTAGCATAAGCGAGCAATAAAAATATATTCATTTCATCACAGCCATTGGCTCGCACGGCCACATGCCCTGTGCTCTCAGGGCACATTCTCGGTGAACCGGTCGATGTCACGTCAATTAAAGCAATAGACATTCCGGACTCACCACCGCCACTTTGGCGGCGAAACCTATGAGCATTTTGTCTTCTTGGCCTGGGTCACGACAATTTAAGCCATAGACCGCCGAAGACCCTAATCTATGCGAACAGCAAGTGCCACGTACCCTTAGGTCTCTTTAACCGAACGACATAGAACAGGTACTGTTCCAACTAACCCGTGCTCACATCGCAACGACAATTTAAGCCATTTGCGTGGGTCAAACTTCTCCCGAGTCCCATTTCCGTCACATTTCACATAACCCGGTTATGTTCAAGTTGGCACTCAGGCCACCAAGTTGGCAAGATCACGCATCCGCCCAGTTTTCTGGGTGCACCTTTGGGTTAATCCCCAAGGCTCCGTGTTGCAATCTACCACGTAGAAAACCCGAAAAACAACCAATCGCACGGAGTCTTCTCCGGCATTTATGCAATGCAACATCACCGATCCAGACCAACATGTCCGGATAGGCTTCACACATCATGCCTATGTCCGTTCTCGCTTACGAACTCTACACAACAGGGACTTTACATATCTACCCGAAGGAACGCTTCCAACTCACTACAAACTCGCGAGAGAGGGATTCCTATGCAATGAAGGAGGGCTTCACATGCTCAAGAAGAGGATCGTTACCCTAGCGTTCTTCTTCGGCATCATGGAAAAGTAAGCAGATGAAAAGCACTGCACTCTCTTCGCCTCCGTGGATCCGTAGTCGGCTCGCGATTTGGAGCTTCGAAGCTCCTCCAATGGCCGAATCTAGCTTCTTCTTCCTTCCTTGACTCTCCTCTCTCTAAGCTTTAGAAAGATAACCACTCAAGTAAAAGTGAGGGTTTCTAAGGCCCAATCCCGGGTATATCCCATCAGGAACAACCCCCAGCCGTCGGATCCCAAGATAAAGAAATGAACAGCTTTGATTCGGGACTGAAAATTATAATCTGGACCAAACACGGCTTGGCACACGCCCGTGTCCAGGGTCGAGTGCCTCATTCGCCGTCGAAATCTACGCGCCCGGAACAACACACGGGCATCGAATACGCCCGTGTTCGACCTGACATGCCCTTATTCCACCTAACACGGCCGTGTGTCCAGCCGTGTACCCCCATCAATTTATCCCGAAAATAACCCGAGAACTACACGGGTTCTAGGACACGCCCGTGTCCTAACCCGTGTCTACCGCAACACGCCTGGGCTCTAGGCCGTGTACACGGTCTCGGCACTCGACACTTCGTCGAGCGAAGTTCGTCGACCTCATGACACGGTCTTGGACACGCCCGTGTCCTAGGTCGTGTGCCTTGTCTCGACACTTCGTCGAACAAAATTCGTTGACTCCCCGGGATGAGTGTCGACACGATTCGACACGCCCTGCAACAAGCCCGTGTCGCAGGCCGTGTGCCATGTCTTGACACTTCGTCGAGCGCAGAGTGTCGACTTCGCGGGCTGAGTGTCGACACGGGTCGACATGCCCTGCGACAAGCCCGTGTCGCAGGCCGTGTGCCCCCTGCCAGAACCCAAAACTGGCCCAAAACATCACTCGTCACTCTTTTGAGTTTCGGAGCATTACAAGCCTGGCTGAGGAGATCCTCTCGGGGGTGGGAACTTGATCTCCCCGAGGCACATTCGACCCAACCAGCTTGTGGGAGCCTGGCTCAGGTGATCCTGTCGGGGGTGGGGCATGATCTCCCCGAGGCACATTCGACCCAACCAGCTAGTTGGAGCCTGGATGACAAGATCCTCTCGGGGGTGGGGCTTGCTCTCCCCAAGGCAGATTCGAACCAACCAGCTAGTGGGAGGCTGACTGAGGAGATCCTCTCGGGGGTGGGGAACCAGGTGTTTCACTTGAACTCTACCAAATCCAACATCCTCAAACGGGGAAAAAAGATGGGTTACATGACCCCCCCCCACCCCCGACTCAGTTGGTCGGGGGTTGGACTCATTACAACGTAAGAAACATACAGGACTCTGCCAGGGCGAGGCTTCCTTAGGGGGTCTGGGCCTGGTGCTCATCATCTGCTTCCTTCTCGTCGGACACTTCCATCCTGCACAGGCTCTCCATGATCTCCTCCATCCCCTCTGCCTTGGCCAACCAATAGATGGTGTTGACGGTAGTGACATAACAATGTCTTGCCATCCTGAAGTCTCCCTTGACTCTGACCTGGATCCCTACTAAGCTGAACTTGAGGCATTGGTGGAGGAATGATGACACTCAACGGAAGGCGCTGATGAGGGGCCTCCCAAAGATGGCGTTGTAGCTGTTGGAGCATCAACAATGACGAACCAGCAGTTCCTTGAAGTCCCTCCCAACTTTACTTGGAGTCTGACTCCATCCTCTACCTCCTTCCTCTCCCCTGAGAATCCGAACAGGGGTCCATCCGAGGCCAACACCCTCCTTGGCTCTACCTTCATCTCGTCAAACGCCTTCTTGAAAATGATGTTGACTGAGCTTCCGTTGTCAACCAAGATCCAGGAGACGGTGTAGCCCTCGATGGCCATCTGGATAACCAGCGCATAACAAAACGGATCCTCATGATCCGGTAGGTACTTCACCGAGAAGGTGATCTTCTCCTCCTGGGGCGTGGTCTGGGACGTCGAGGCGATGCTCCGTCGGTACATCACGTGAAGGATCGCCTTCCGAGTGGCCTCGATCCCCACTCCACCATGGATCCTGTCTATACCACCTCGGGGTCCGACATCGACTCGGTCCTCACACACATCATCCCCCCCTTCTCTGTGGAAAACCTCTTCAACCCGCACTGGTGGTTGTGGCTGGACAGGGCCTCTCACCCCCCTCACTTCCAGGAACTCGTGGCAGGTAGCTGTGGCGTGCCCCTCTACCTGGTGGAAGTCACAGTACGGTAGCGCTCCTCCCCTCCTTCGGCAGGCTGGCATTCTCTCCTGTTACCTCTTCCTCCTCCTATCGCCAAGGCTTGCTGCGGCGGGGGTAAGAGCTGTCTTGGGGCTTATCTCTGGAAGTTAAACTCCCTTGGCCCCCATGGAAGTTCCCCCCATCTTGGACGTACCCTCTTCCTGGACCCTGAACGGGTCCTCCCTGCTGCCTCCAACCTGGTGCTGGGCCCTCCTAAGCACTCAGCTCCTCTCTCCTTCTTCCTTCCTGAGGTCTCGAGCCATCTTGCTCGTTTGAATCCATCTCTATTAGCTTTGCCAACTACTTGACAAATATCGGGTTCGCCGCCTCCATGGCTATCTCCTCGGCCGCCCTTTCCATCAACTCCTCAAAGGAAAGGGGGGACTTTCGAGTGAGGCTCATCTTGAAGAACCCCTCGTGCAACCCCACCGTGAATGCCATCTGGAGGGCATACCCTGGCCTCTCCTGGACCTCCAGGATCTCCTCTTGGAACCTGTCAACGTAACGGGCCAGCGACTCCTCGGCCCCCTGCCTTATCAGGAAGAAGGACTCAGGACTCCTCTTCCTCTTCTTGGAGGTGGAGAAGCAGAGTTGAAAGCTCCGACTCTCACTTCCAGGAACTCGGGGCAGGTAGCTGTGGCGTGCCCCTCTACCTGGTGGAAGTCATAGTACGGTAGCGCTCCTTCCCTCCTTCGGAGGGCTGGTCGTTCTCTCCTGTTACCTCTTCGTCCTCCTATCGCCAAGGCTTGCTGTGGCAGGGGTAAGAGCTGTCTTGGGGCTTGTCTATGGAAGTTAAACCTCCCTTGGCCCCCATGGAAGTTCCCCCCATGTTGGACGTAACCTCTTCCTGGACCCTGAATGGGTCCTCCCTGCTGCCTCCAACCTAGTTCTGGGCCCTCCTGAGCTCTCTGCTCCTCTCTCCTTCTTCCTTCCTGAGGTCTCGAGCCACCTTGTACCTTTGACTCCATCTCTGTTAGTTTTGCCAACTTCTTGACAAATGTCGGGTTGGCCGTGTAACACCCCCTATCCGTCGCATAATATATAGTAGTAGGTCCGGCCGGGGGCCGGCGCCATATATCATAGACAGACCGAGTGGTTACTCAATGGAAACCATCCAACCAATCCAACGTCCTACACAGAGCATTCTAGTGGAAGCAATTTAAAATTGTTGCAATAAGAAAGAACCCAACACTAGCATGAATGCATACTAATACGCCAAAAGGAATGAAGTACAAATACACAAGTATTGGCATTAAGGACTTACATTTGTTCTCCTCATATTGCATGTTTTCCAAACCTCGGCATGCAGGCCGGCCATACATGAATAAAAGAAAACACTCAACAACTAGGCCTTCGAGGGCCGGCTCAGCGACTTGGGCTTTAACGCGCTATTTACCGCTCGGCTCCGCAGCACCTGCAAGCACAATCCACCGCAACGGTGGGAAACCAAAGCAATGGTCAGCCATGCTGACCAAATTATAACGATCCCGCCCCCAACTCGGGTCGGTGATGCTCCTTCCCTGCACTTCATTAGCACAACCAAGCAGTATAAAAATACATTTCATCATTGGCGTTGGCACGCACGGCCACACGCCCCGTGCTCTCAGGGCACATTCTCGGTGATCACGGTCTAAGCCCGCCGACTCACCACCGTCCCCGGGATGGCAACCTCTCGTGAGCATTTGGTCTTTATGGCCACTGCCTAAAACCCTCCATCTATGCCAACGGTAAGTGCCAAGTCACTTTAGGTCTCTTTAACCGAACGACATAGAGCGGGTACCGTTCCGCCTGACCCGTTGCTCACACCGCAACGTTAATTTAAAACATATGCGCGGGTCAAACTCTCACGAGTCCCAAATCGTTTACAAACATCACATAACCTAGTTATGTTCAAGTTGGCTCCTAGGCCCACAAGATGGCAGAACCAAGCATCCGCCCAATTTTCCGGGTGCACCTTGGAGTTAATCCCCAAGGCTACCTGTTGCAATCTACCTCGTAGAAAACCCGAAAAACAAACATTCGCATGGAGTCTTCTCCGGATACTTATGCAATGCAACATCACCGATCCAGACCAACTTGTCCGGGTAGGCTTCACACATTATGCCTATATCCATTCTCGATTACGGACTCTACATGTACACAATGGGGACTATTAATGTCTACCCAAAGGAACACCTCAAACTCACCGCAAACTCGTGAGAGCGGGCTTCCCTATGCAAAAGAAGTAGAGTTTCACATGCTCAAGTAGAGAATCGTTACCGTAGCGTTCTTACTTGGCGGCATGGAAATGTAAGCAGATGAAAAGCACCGCACTCTCCTTGCCTCCATAAATCTGAAGTCGGTTCGCAATTTGGAGCTCCGGAGCTCCGTCGGTAACCAGATCTAGGCTTATTCTTCTTCCTTTGCTCTCCCCTCTCTCTTGACTTAGAAAGAGAACCACTCAAGTGAAATGAGGGTTTCAAAGGCCCAATCACGGGTATATCCCAGTAGGAACAACGCCCAACCGTCGGATCCCAAAATAAGGAAATGAATGGCTACGATTTGTAGCTGAAAAGTAAAACCCGGGCCGAACACGGCCTGCGACATGCCCATGTCCAGGGCCGTGTCCCTAATTCGCCGTCAAAATCAACACGTTACGAAAATTACACGGGTCCCGACACGCCCGTGTTTAACTTGACATGACTATATTCAAACTGACACGGCCGTGTGGCTGGCCATGTGCCCCCATCGACACAGCCCCGAAGATAATACGAGACTCACACGGGTCTTGGACACGCCCGTGTCAAACCCGAACACGCCTGGGCTCCAGGCCGTGTTCACTGTCTCGACGCTTCATCGAGCGAAGTTCGTCGAGCACACGACATGGCCTTGGACATGCTCATGTCATAGGTCATGTTCCATGTCTCGACACATCATCGTGCGAAAATGTCGACTCCCCAGGCCGATCGTCGAAACGGGCTCGACACGCCCTGAGACATGCCCGTGTCTCAGGCCATGTTCGCTGCTCGACGATCGTCGACACTAACTTTCATCGACCTCGTGGCCAAATCATCGACTCGAGCCTGACACGCCTTGTGACACGCCCGTGTCCCAGGCCGTGTGCCCCTTGCGAAGTACCAGATTTGGCCCAAAATGCCTCCCGTCACTCTTTTGAGTTTTGGGGCGTTACAGGCCGCCTCCAAGGTTATCTCCTCGCCCGCCTTTTCCATCAAGTCCTCAAAGGAAAGGGGGTCCTTTCGAGTCAAGCTCATCTTGAAGAACACCTCTCGCAACCCCACAGTGAACGCCATCTGTATGGCATACCCTGGTATCTCCTGGACCTCCAGGATCTCGTCTTGGAACCAGTCGACGTAACGGGCCAGCGACTCCTCGGCTCCCTGCCTTATCAGGAAGATGGACTCAGGACTCCTCTTCCTCTTCTTGGAGGTGGAGAATCGGAGCTGAAAGCACCGAATTAAGTCCTCGAACCCATAGATCAACCTCAGAGGGAGTTGATGGAACCAGTCCCTTGCCTTCTCCTTCAACGTGATCGCAAAGAGGAGACACTTGAAGGCATCTGTCATCGGCCTGATGAAGACGGCATCCTCGGACCACTACAGATGCTGGACGGGGTCATCCTTCCCAGTTTAGTAAGCCATGTCAGTCTCTCTGAACCCCTCGGGAATGAGAGCTGAGATGATCAGCTCGCTGAAGGGTGACCCACTAAGGGGTGGTATCGCCACTTCTACTCGTGCGACCTACTCACCTGGGAGGTTAGCACTCGCCGGGCTGGAGAATAACTCCCGGCCGGTGAGGTCTCGCTCTACCCCATCTCCCATCCTCTCCTTCCCTGGCCTTCTACCTGGTGCACTTCCTTCTCCCCCCGCTGGGTCATCTCGCCTAGACCACTGGGAGTGGACTCGTCGAGAGGGGGGGGGGGGAGCTAGCTCCTGGGGGGTTGGGGTAGAGCTGTGACCCTGAGGAGTAATACTTTGCAGCATCTCCATGATGCCTTGGATGGAGGCTATGAACTCTTGCCTCCCCACAAAGGGTCCTGGGCTGGGGAGCTCGCCGAGATCATCACTACCTCCCTAACCTCCCGAGATCTTCTGTTCTGGTCACTCTCCATGCTCACCGTACCAAAATGTTGTTACCAAAAACTTGTTCTCTCGTGGAGTTCGGGGTCCCTAGAAAGGGGTGACCTCACACCTACTGCACTCAAGGGATGTCACGGACCAAAGGCTCACGAAACTAGGAACAGAATCTCGGCTCTAGCGTGGAGGTCCCATCTCACACCCAGAAGACCTTTGAGGTCTCCCCCTCCCTAGCCAATGCTGAGCTAGGGTGCCTTGGAGGATGAAGAGAGAGTGAAGAAGTGATGCCCTCCAAGGCACCCCTAAGGGTCTATTTATAGTTTTTCCAACCCCATGGACCAAAAAGTGAAACGATACCCCTACGCCAAATAGGCCTTAGGCCAATAGAAAACGGCCACACTGAGGGGTAAATAGGTAATTCTGCCGCGAGGGTAAAACGGTAACAACATGGTCAAAAGAGGTCCAAGAGTGGGAGGAGCCAGGGGAGAGACCTCGGCTTCCCGGCCGGTCTTGCCCGGCCAGGCTGCGGAACTGGAGAGGCAGGGGCGAGACCCCGGCCACCGGGCCGGTCTCGCACCGCCAGGCCTTGGAACAGGAGTGGCAGGGGCGAGTCCCCGGCCTCCCGGCCGATCTCGCCCAACCAGGCCGCGAAATAGGAGGGGTAGGGGCGAGACCCCGGCCTCCCGGCCGGTCTCGCCCCGCCAGGCCGCGGAACAAGAGGGGCAGGGGGAGACACCGGCCTCCTGGTCGGTCTCGCCCCGCCAGGCCGCGGAATAGTAGGGGCAGGGGCGAGACCCCGGCCTCCGGGCCGGTCTCTCCCCGCCAGGCCACGGAGCAGGAGGGGCAGGGGCAAGACACCGGCCTCCCGGCCAGTTTTGCCCCGCCAAGCCGTGGAACACGAGGGGGCAGGGGCGAGACCCCGGCCTCCGGCCGATCACACTGCTCCCACCTCTCACTTATCAGGTGGGGCGGGTGCAAGCCAACTTGTCGCACCCGCCCCCCCCCCCCCCCCCCAAAAAAAAGGGCCACTGGGGGAGGCAGATTTTCCCTCCCCCTGCTAGTATATTCCAAGGGCTAGAACCAAAATTGGCCACCAAGGGTTCAAACCGCTCTAAAAGCTTAAAAACTCCAAACTTGCGAATACGGGGTTATACAGTATGAGTGTAATTTGATTAATTCTATTGCTCTCCCTTGTTTGGTTTGTCTCCATGTTAGGGTTATAGTTGATTTAAGTTTTCATTCTTTTGGATTTGTAAATATACCTATTTTTATGTACATTACTTAAGTCGTTTTCATTTATTTTTGTCATTTTTACTTGTTTTTATTCAATAAAATGCTAGTATTTTTGTAAATATTTTACTGACTTGTTTTATTTTATTTTTCAGGAAAAAACAAATCTGCAAAAAATTGCCAAGTCACACCCGTGACTTATTGGTCACGCCCGTGACCGGGGCGTGACACGCCAAATTCCCGAGAAATGAACAAATTTTGGAGAAATAGCTTGATACGCCCGCTCACACGCCCGTGACATGACCCGTGTCCTGTGCTCGACGATTTTCGCTCGACGATTTTTGCGCTTGCAAATTTCCAATCGACGATCGTCGAACACCCGTCATGCCCGTGATCTGCGGCGTGACCACTCCATCAAGCTCGACGAAATGTTCCGCTCGACAATTTTCCGCTCGACGAAATTCACGCTCGACGACTTTCCGCTCGACGATCGTCGACACCTCCACGACACGCCCAGAGGCACGCCCGTGACCTGGGGCGTGACTCCTCTTCCCGCTCGACGAATTTTCCTCTCGACAATTTCCGCTCGACGTTTGTCAAGTGTCGACTCAACGCAACACGACCAGCGTCACGCCGTGACCTGGGCGTGACTTCTCCACCTGTCCGACAAGACCCGCGTGATGACTTTTGACGCACCGCGCCCAGATCCACCTCCTCGACACGCCAGGTCACACGCCCGTGAACTGGGGCATGACCGCTGCGTGACCGACACCTGTCCAGCCCGAAGTCCACTTTCCAGTCAAATTGCCACCCGCATTTTGTACAGTGCTGACAAGCCCCCCCTACACGCCCGTGTCAGGGGGCGTGTCACCTGAAATTTTTTCCTATTTAAACCAGCTTGCTGGATGTAATCCTGTTCCACTTTTTGGATCCATTTTGTATAGGGAAATGCTGCTGAAATGAATTCCAAATACTATGTAAGGAAATTTTTCCCCCACTCCTTTATTTTCTTAGTCTTGTAATCTCCTACTTTGCTTAATAAAATTTATAGTTTTTCTCTCTTTTTATGGATTTGGACTTCATCTATTTGGCTATTCATATGCAATCTTATTTTCCTTTTGTTTTAACTTAGTTTTTCCGTTCTTCTTTATGCGTGTGTGTGTGTATGAGTATAACTTTATAATTTTATGTTCTTAGTTTTGTTAACTTAGAATTGTTATAGCTTTATTTGCATTCCTATAGATCCGTAAAAAATGTTTTCAAAGTGATTTTAATTTTTTCTAACTTAGATTTTCGTGTTTAGATTGTAGAACTTTTTCGTTCTTTTCGCTTTATTTTCACTTTTTAATCGTTTTTACGGAGTTATAGGAATGATAATATAGTCGTTTTAATTTTTCGTGCACTTGCATTTTTATTTAAAACTTTTGTCCGTTTAATTTTTGTCTTCGTTTTACGCATTTCTACCGCATTCTAGCGGAAGAAATGCATTCATTTCAATTTTTCGAGCACTTTCATTTTGCGTTTATTTGCAAACCTTTTTGCCCGGTTTATTTTTATTTCAGCTTTTTACGCATTTCTATTGCATTCTAGAGGTAGAAATGCAGTCGTTTTAATTTTTTCATAACTTAGTTTTTTTTTTAATTTCTGTTATTTGCACATTTATTTCCGCCTACTCGTTGAGAGTTAAATGGCGCAATGCTTTTATTTCATTTCTGTAGAGTTTGTGGAGTGTGTTTACTTTCCTGCAGTGTGCGTGCGATTTCATTTATGTCGAGTGTGTGTGTTTACTTTATGTTGAGAGAGTATGTGCGTGAGTTTTACTTTCTGTCGAGTGTGTGCATGTGAGCATTTATTTAGTCCTACTCGTTTGAGTAGGACCTGCTTTCTTTCTCCCGCCCACGCATTTGTGCCGGGACTCGCACTTTACTGTTTTCATTTCAGTCCTAATCGTTTGAGTAGGACTTGCAATTTTCAGCTTTCCTTTACTGCTTTCATTTTACTTCTTTCACTTTCCTGCTTTCTTTATCGCTTTCATTTACTGCTTTATTTTATTGCTTTCACCGCTGCCGTCCCCATTCCGATGAGTGGCTAATCGTTCTTAGCCCTCAGTATCGAAGAGCATTGGGACAGATAAAATAGCTTAAAATAATTAAAGGTCTCATTTTTCTAATTAATTAAAGTACTTAAGCTTTTCCTAGGGTTTACGACGCGTAGGACCACATAATCGATGTGTGTGCCCTATTTCCGTAGTCGATATGCTAGCTAGCCGAGAGGCCGTACATATGGACCGATCACCCCTTGGCAAATGGAGTTCCGCACAAACCCTCGAGAGAGGAGGCGCGCCAACTCTACCGGATTGGGTTCCCCACCCAATAGTGGGGTTCTTAGCATAATGCGGGCGTTAAGAGGAATCCTTCGTCGGACTAACGTTCGGTCAAATAGTCTTAGCATTCAGGTGAGCGATAGCCCTATAGCTAGGTGAGCTCATTATAGTGGAACCTCCACGACCAAGTCTCCGCCTTAATTAATTTGAAATTTAGGATCTCTTTTTATTAAAAGTTTATTTTAGTTCAAATTCTATTCGATGTGGTCGCGCTAAGCTCATCATTGGCTCCATCTTTATTGCTTTTATTTTCTGTTTTACTTTTTGCTTATATATATATATATATATATATATATATATATATATATATATATATATATATATATATATATATAATATATAACCCGACAAGTTAATTATCGGTAAAATAATAGTCCCCTCTAGGGAAGAGTAGAAATAATCGAACCGACCCCGAGAACAATATGACCTCGATATTCCACCCGGAATATCCTGTACTACTCACGATAGGTGCACTTGCCTCCTTTCATTAAAACCCGATCACAAATTTTTTATATCCAAAATAAATAAATACGCGCGCCCCGTTTTCTAAATAAAAAACCACTTCCGCTTTACTTAAATAAAATCGCCATGTCGCCGCGTTACCGTAAATATTTTTGGAGTTTTAACCAATCAAGTTTTTGGCGCCGTTGCCGGGGAGCTTTTCGAGTCTTTATTTGGAACCATGGAAAACTATTAATTTTACCTATATATATATATATCAAAAATTTAAAATGGCCAATAAAAAAATAACACTAATAATAATCCTAATAATAATAATAACAAATTAAAAAAATTACAAAATCTTAAAAAATAATTTTTTTTAAAAAAACCTTATAAAACTAAAAATTTGAAAAACCTATAAAACTAAAAATTTGAAAAAAAAATTATAAAGCTAAAACATTAAAAAATCTAGAAAATGAAAAAAAAAACACTTAAAAGTTTTTTTTTGTTATTTTTATAACTAAACAAAAAATCTACAAAAACCTAAAAAACTAAAAACCCACAAAAAATCTAAAAACTCTAAAAACCTAAAAACAAAAAATCCAAAAAACTTAAAAACCTAAAAACATCACAAAAAAACAAAAACCTACAAAAATCTATAACAAAAAAAAAACAAAATATATAAATGTAGTTATTAAAAATGTATATATATTTTGTTTAGCTTATTTTCACTTATTTTGGTTCCCTTCGGCGCACTTTTTCACTCTTGTCGGTGCTAGGGGTCGCATTTTGTAAGCACTCATAAGCTAAGACGTCAGCTTCGAGTCACACGCACTTGTCACCTCCTACCGCCCACAACCCCTTTTTAGCCGAGTGTATCTTTTTCGTTTTTATGTTATCTTTTTGCTTTTTTTTTCTTTCCTCTACCTAATGCAGAGTTTCAACCCGAGCCTCCCGCACTCGTCTAAGGGAAGCTTCTACCCTCTCTTTTTATTTTTGTTTTTGTACATCTTTTAATTTGTATATTATCTGTTCCGCATACTTAGATTGCAACATTAGAGACAATGTTGGGTTTAAGTATGAGGGTGTTTTTCTATTCTGCACTTTTTATATTCTGTACTTAGCAAAAAATTAAAAAAAAATGCAAAAATCAAAAACTCAAAAATTTTTTTCCGTATTTTTATAATAAAAAACTTAAAAAAATTTCATAAAACCAAAAAAGTCAAAAAATTATAAAACAAAAAGTTCAAAAAAATTCATAAAATAAAAATCCAAAAAAAAAATTTCTTTTACTTTGTAAATATTTTTTGCAAAAAATTAATCTTTCTCTTCCCCCCCCATCTTCTTATTTGTAAAAGCTTGTTTTTTAGCATGCCCGCGTCGTTCGACTCATCGAACTATCCACCCAATAAGAGTCTTTTCGCGGGCCGCCTTCGAGTTTTTACTTTGTACATTATTTAAAAATAAAAATAAAAAAAATTTTGATCACTTTCCCGCACTATCTCCTTTGTAAATAACACTTCTTTCTCTCCTCATTTGTAAAAGCTTGTTTTTACTTTTATACTCATGTGTGACCGGCCTGCGTTCCGATGTTTGGAAGACATTTATTATTTAAAGTAAACTCTTGTATGACCATAAGGCCAAGTACTTTGTGTATTTGTACGCTCATTCCTACTGTGAGTTTTTAGTGGATATTCAGCCGTGGCTTGGGTTCTTATAAACATTTTAAGCTTCCGCTAGAAGGCTCTGAGTTAGGACGCGTGTTCCTTTCACAGTAATTTGGTATTAATTCATAAATCCACTAGCTGTCCGTGGAATATGGCGTGGGGCCCCGACCGGATCTTCTATTATATCCCATGTGATGGATGGGGGTGTTACAATAATAGTGTAAAGAAAGGCTTGGTATCAAAATAAGAGGATGGTATCAAGTGGTTTTAAAGACCAGCAACTGCAGGAGAAGTGAATCACAACAGACCAGCTACTCCCTGTCTATCCAAAAACCAAGAAAGGATCGATCAAGTGGTGATCAAGTGGGGAGATCAATGTAATGGTCAAAATTTTACTCAGTGGGCTGAACACTATGATGCTACTGATCAGAAAGCTAAAGCCAAAAGCAAGTCTATTGCTAAAGACAAGGAGAAGATCTGGCTTAGCAAGAAGTGATCATGGTACAAGGAAGCTGCTGTGATAAAATGATGAGAATCCAGCCACATCTTTAGAACCATAGCCTCCATGAATTTAACAAGGATGCCTCAGTTGAGGGGGTGCAAGCAGCTGCTGTAGTAGATCAGCTGTCATACCAGCTGATCAGTTTTTCTTAAGGATAATGCACAGACCAAGAGGGAGATTATAAGAAGAGGAACAACTAGCAGCCAGCTTATGTGGTTCCATGGGTCACTTAAGTGCCAAGGGGCTGTAGTGATGTTGTGTATCAATGATATCAACACAAGTGGATGTTGATTCTGTAGATACAACATCAACAAGTGGAACTATGTGTGCATCAAGTTCAAGAGATGCAGTGTTGTGTTGTTTGAATGCATCAACACAAAAGGTATGACTCCTAATCTAGTAGATTGATCTCTAGGATAATTTCCTTATTGTTATCAACCTAGGACTTTGACTAGGATCAAAAGATAATCTCTCCCATGACGCTTTCTCCTCCCTCAATAGATATACCTATTGAAGAAGATAGAAAGGGGGAGATGTGTGGCAATACCTAAGGAGATTGGAGATACTGAAGCAATACTTGACATGACTAGGTGATGTTGAGTCAGTTCATATTACTGGAAAAGATTCAAGTAGTATGAGAAATGAAATGACTGAATACATGATGAGCCAAGATTGTGTCAGTGCATATTTTGTGGTAAGTGCTTCTAGTGGTGCACCATTTAAATATTTAGTGGACTAAAGGAGAGTGCATATTACTTGAGCAATTGATCAAGTAGAATGAGGATGCATTGACTTAACCTATTGAGTCAATACAATTAATGAAGAACATTGAATTAATATAGCATAAGCTAGCAGGTATAGCAGATTATAATATACAGCTGCATGAAGGTATTTTGCCTATTATGGTAATGCCTCTTAGTATTGCTGGGTGTTCTACCTTCTTCAAATAGGGGGAGATTGTTGGGTCTATTGCCCACAATGTTGCCTCAATTGGATTTGAAGATGCATCTCTATCAACACTAAGAGCATAGTTGCATTTCATGTTGTTTAAGCTCATCTTGTGTAGGATGTTCCATGAAACAAGTCTTGAAAGAATGTCTAAGTGATGTGATAGGTGGTCATAAGGCAGAAAGGTGGACACCAAGAGAGGATGCTGGAAAGGCAGGAATTTTTCCAAGTCCACAGGTGTTGAGTGAGGTAAGCTCACTCAACGCTAGAAGTCAAGGAGCATTTGATAATGTAGCTAAGTCCACAGGCGTTAAGTGAAGTAAGCTCACTCAATGCCAGAGGTAAGAAAGAATGTCAGCAAGCCAGAAATAGGGCTATGTAGTTTGGCATTGAGTGATAAAGACACACTCAATGCCATACAACAAAAATGCATAACCGCTGAGAGAGGTGTTAGTCTCAGCATAACCACTGAGATAAGTGTTAGTCTCAGCATAACCAGTGAGACAAGTGTTAGTCTCAGCATAACCGCTGAGATAATAGTTTGTCTCAGCATAACTGCTAAGACATGTGTTTGACTCAGCAGAGAACAAGAAAGCGTTGAGACAGTTAAGCCAGTGTTTTTAATCACAGAAAATTGACTAAGGCAAAAAGCGTTGAGTGAGTCATGCTCACTCAATGCTCTCAATGCCTAAGATGTTACTGAGGCAGAAAATTTACTAAGGCAAAAAGCGTTGAGTGAGGAATGCTCACTCAACACTATCAATGCCTAAGATGCTGCAGAGGCAGAAAATTTGCAAAAGCAAAAAGCGTTGAGTGTGTCTTGCTCACTCAATGCTCTCAACACCTAAGATGCTATTGTTGCGGATTTTGGCTAAGAAAAATGGCATTGAGTGAGGCTTGCTCACTCAACACTCACAATAATAGAGAAATAGGAAGAATTTGGCTAAGACAAATGGCGTTGAGTGAGTCTTGTTCACTCAATGATCTAAACGCATATATAGAAAAAAATTTGTCTAAGTGTTTTGGCATTGAGTGATGATTACTCACTCAACGCCTCTGCTAATTTTGCTTGATTTTTGGCTAAGTACACAACTGATGACATCAGCAAGTCAACGAGTCAACATATTTCAAATTAGTGGCAGGATGGCTACAGTACGCGACAAATGTTATCGTAAATCTACTATACGATAGTTGGCGTTAAAGCAAGGTTGTGGATGGACATTAAATGTGTGGGTCCACTGCTTGAGGTTGCTGCTAGACATTAAATATGTGGGGACCACTGCTCAAGATCTGTTGGGTCAAAATTAATAAAAAGAAAAAGGCATACTGAGGAAGACAGTCTTGAGAGAAAAATAAAGAGATAGTTCTTCTTCTCCGCCATTGTTGCTGAGGTGAAGAACATGAAGCTCAAGTCAGCAAGATGAAGAGCAAGTTAGTTGTTGATATAAACATCATCAACAACAAGAGAGCTGGTGTGATCTTTATCTGCAACAGCAAGCAAGTCCAAAGTGTTTCTTTGAGGAAAGAGGAAGCAGCCAAGGGCCGACCCTTGCTGCAAATTCTTCACAGTTCCAACTGTACAAGCATCCTGAAGGTCTTAATCTGGAAGCTATGCAGTGAAGAAGCAGAGATCTAAGAGAAGACTCAGGGGACTATTCCTCATAAGTCAAAGTCAGGGCTGAATCACCTCAGCTAGGAAGGGAAGTAAAGACAGAGCTATCTAAGTCTGTAAAGTTGAGCTGAGATTTTCTCAGTACAGGTTATAGCAATTAGCTACAGTAACTTCACTAACTAGCAGGAAAGATCCCTGGTGCTGTGAAGTAGTAGTTAAGACTGAGCTTCAGGCCCAGTTTAGAGAGAGGCAGAACATTGCTCTGCAAGCCACTTCCAACTAGAGTAGATACTTGTTGCTGTGGAAGTAGTAAGGACTAAATACTTCTTACTTTAGTAAAGGTAGACTCAGGAAATAAATTCCTATAGTCATTATAGGGCTGAGTTTAGCTTAGTCAAGAAGCCTGACACAGAGAAACATCTCTTGTGTCAAGAATATCCACCAACCCACCTTCATCTTATAGGATCCAAGTGCGAATCTGAGTGGTTGGGCTTAATTATCTGAGGTAGGAGAGTGCTGCTCTCTAAGTGTACAGCCTTTATGCCTGAGGTAGGTGACAAGTTTGTCACTGAGTTGTAGGTGCCTAGAGGGGCACTGAGGAAGGTATCTAGAAGGGTACTGAGCTGTAGGAGTGCTACAACACTTTGAGAGTAGCACCTTGTGCCTGAAGTTGTAGGGCTAAAAAACCTAAGCTGTAAGACTTAGAGATAAGGCCGAGGTAGGTGGCTTTAGAGTCACTGAGTGTAGGAGCACAACAGAGGTTTTAGGTAGGATACTTTGTGGATCTGATGTAGGGCTGTCCTCCCAGCCTGAGTGTAGGATTTCACAGCGTGAGGTAGATGGTTTGCTGACCACTGAGTTGTAGGCCCTTGTGGCTGAGAAGTATGTCTTGGAGGAGACTTAGAGGTCCTGCGGGATCTGAGGTGTAATCCCTTTGGAGCAAGTTTTGGAGAAGTGCCTAGTCCAACAAGATAGTTGGATAGGCGGGAAGGAAAGTGGATGTACCCATTTTGGGAACCACTATAAATCACTGTGTGTTTTTCTGTGTTGTTTACTTTGTGCAGGTTGTGTAAATCTTGAAAGTATAAAACAACTAAAAGCTAAAACTCTTAAAGAAGAAATATTTAAAGAAACAAAACAAGAGACCAATAACCTATTCATGCCCCATCTAGGTGATTTAGCTATTCTTGAAAACGAAGACTTTCAAGTAAATATATCTGCCTTTTGGAAATCAGTAGTAATAAATTGTAGTTTAATTTTGTTCGAGACTACATTATATCTTAGAAAATGATTTCTTATTTCAATATGTTTAGTTCTACAAAGATGGACTAGAGTTTGTGTAATACAAATTGCACTGGTATTGTCACAAAATATTGTTGAATTATTTAAGTTGAGACCCAAACCTAGTAGCTGATTTTTAATCCATAAAATCTGTGAACAACAACTGTCAGCTGCAATGCATTCAGCCTCAGCAGTTGAAGTAGACACAGAGGTTTGTTTCTTGCAAAACCATGACTCAAGCCTATCACAGGGAACTGACAAGTTCATGATGTGCTTTTTCTATCAACTCTACATCCAACATAGTTAGCATCTGTGAATCTAATTAATTCAAATTCACACTATATTGGATACCAAATTACTATATTTTGGCAATCTTTTATATATCTTAAAATCTTTTTTACCAAAATTAGATGAGATTCTTTAGGATTTACTTGGAACCTAGCACAAATACAGGTAGCAAACATTATGTCTGGTCTACTAGTTGTTAAGTATATTAAGTACCCAATGATAGTCCTATATATTTTTTGATCAACAAGCTTGCCTTGTTCATCAGTATCAATAATAACACTTGTAGGCATAAGTGTTTTCATGGATGAGGCATCTCACATCCCAAATCTTTTAATAAGCTCTTTAGTATACTTGGATTGGGATATGAGAATTCCATCTGGATTTTGCTTCACTTGTAAATTAAGGAAGTAGGATAGCTCACCCATGCTACTCATTTCAAACTTGGAATGCATTAGGTCAGAAAATCTTTTGCATAGTTTAGAATCAGTAGAGCCAAATATTATATCATCTATATATATTTGAACTAGCAAAATTTTAGATTTATAATATCTAATAAATAATTTTTTATCTACTATGCCCCTACTAAATTTATTTTCTAGAAGAAAACTAGCAAGAGCCTCATACCAAGATCTTGGAGCTTGTTTAAGACCATAAAGTGCTTTGTTAAGTCTAAAAACATGAGAAGAGTGAGTTGGAGAGATAAAACCTGGAGGTTGTTCAACCTAAACTTTCTCTTTAAGCTCTCCATTTAGAAAAACACTCTTCACATCCATCTGATATACTTTGAATCTCTTGAATGCTATAAATGCAAGCAAAATCCTGATAGCATCCAATCTTGCAACAGGAGTAAATGCCTGATCATAGTCTATGCCTTCCTCCTATGAGTATCCTTGAGCTACCAGTCTTTGGGTCTAGGAACTAAGTCCCAAACTCTACATCTCTCAAATTGATTGAGTTCCTCTTATATAACAAAGATCCAGTGGGGATCTTGTTCTGCATCTATGATGGATTAAGGTTCAATCTGAGAGATAAAACAGGCATGCATCGGATTTTGATTCAATTGATGCCTTGTTTTGTAACAGCCTAAAGTTCTGGATCAGGAAAATTTGGGTGACACGGCCTGGGACACGGGCGTGTCCTAGGGCGTGTCAGGTGACACGGCCTGCGACACGGGCGTGTCACAGGGCGTGTCGAGGTTGTGTCGACGATTGGGCTTTGTCTCGACGATTTTTGATCTCGACGATTCGTCGGGAGGAGGCACACGGCCCAGGACACGGGCGTGTCCAAGGCCGTGTCGCATTCTCGACGAGTTTTTCTCGACGATCGTCGAGTGTCGAGAAGTGCGTGTCGAGTGTTGAACACGGCCTGTGACACGGGCGTGTCACAGGGCGTGTCAAATCAGGCGACGAACTCAGCCCGCCGAACGTTTTCGACAGGGCGTGTCTTTGTGCCGTGTCTGGGCACACGGCCTGGGACACGGGCGTGTCACAGGCCGTGTGAAGTCTCGGGATGATTTGGGATTTTTTCACCCAGGTACACGGCCACTGACACGGGCGTGTCTGAAGGCGTGTTGGTGACACGGCCCATGACACGGGCGTGTCCCGTGGGCGTGTCACTGGTTTGGATAAGTCGGTTGACCACCGCTTGAGGCACACGGCCTGGCACACGGCCGTGTTCGAGGCCGTGTCGGGTCAAAATCTGTGTTTTTGGCAGAATTGTGGCCGTCCATTCCTTCAGTCTGTATCCAAGGGCTGAAAGCTCTTCTTCTTTTTCCTTAAGGGCCGAAGTCAGAGAATTACATCTCATTTTCTTTGGCCTTCATCTTTCTTCAAGAGAGAGAAAGAGAGAGAGAAAGGAGGAGGAAGAAGGGAAGGGGGCTGCTGTTGGTGGTGCTGCGGTTTACCGGCGAGAGATCCGAAGCCAGCGTTGCGGAGGAAGCGCTCTTGCGAGTCTTGCAAGCTAGCTTGGAGGCCATGGCACCGAAGCGATCGTCAAGGGTAACGACTTTTCTTTCTAGCCATGTGAAGGCTTCCTTTTTGGCATATCTTATGATTTCCCCCACCAAGAGGTGGCTGATTTTGGGAATCTTTGGGTGGATGCTTGAAATCCCCTTTGTGTTGCATATAGATCCGAAATTGGAGTACGGAATAGGCATGCTGTGTGAAGCCCATCTGGACAGGTTGGTCTGGATTGGTGATGTTGCATACGAACCGGAGAAGACTCCGTGATAAACGTGTAGTATTAAGGAGTCTACGGGTTATACCTGCGAAAAGGAGTAGCAGGAAGTACTGGGGTGGTAGCCCAGGAAAATAACCATGTGATATTTTGGGTCCAACCTGTGAATGAGGCACAGGAAGTACTGGTGGGACCAGGAAAGGCCCTTTTTGTGATGCTTGATGTCATAAGGGTGTCCACCTGTGGAGGGAGTCACAGGAAGTACTGGTGTGCCCAAGAAAGACCCCTGACATTTGTAATTTGCGGTGTCCACCTGTGACGGGAATTACAGGAAGTACTGGTGCGCCCAGGAAAGACCCGCTGTTGCTGTAAGGAAATGGGTATAGTGAATTACCCAAGCTTAAATGCCAGGAACAGGATTGGTGAGACCGACCCGCGCCTTTGTTATAGCCATGAGTACGCTGCACGCGGAAAGGGCAAGGCGATTTGAGCAACGGGGGGGGTGGAGGATCCGACCTGCGCTATGTCCGTCTGACGTGAGACCAAAAAGTGCGGTCTGTTGGAGCGCATAGCAAGAGTCTTCGGCCTGCGCGCCATGACACAAAGGGGGGCTACGGGCCATCCCGGTGTCCGAGGACTAACTCCGGCTGCACGCCACGGAGTAAATGCTCAAGAGAGTTACCGTTGGGTGATAACCCTGACACGGTGGTGGGCAAGAGGTTGCCAGAACACCAAGAATGTGCCCTGAGTGCACGGACCGTTGAGCCGGGTGGCGGACGGTTGTGATGGCTTGTGTGCGTGAAAGCACTTTTTGATGATATAGCTTGCCATACTTGTGCTATGATATGCCTGCAGGGAAAATACCGCTGCCCCGAGAGAAGGGGTAGGGTCGTTATAATTTGGTCAGCTGAACGCTGACCGTTGCTTTTGTTTGCCACCGGTGGGTGGATTGTCCCTTGCACAGGTACTGGAGAGCCGAGCGGGACGAAACGAGGTTGATGCCCCTGCTGGTGTTGCTGCTGCTGTTAGCTGCTAGCCCTCGAAGGCTATTGTGTTCTTTTGCGTGTTTTCTTTTAGTGTGGCCGGCCTGCGCGCCAATCTGTTTTAGGCCACTGATTGAAAGCCCTGTAAGGCCATAAGGCCAACTCTTTTGTCATGGTGTAAGACATTCCTATATGTATATAAAATGTGGAATTTTATGTTGGGACATTCATGAGGAGTTCAAGTAGTTTAGGCTTCCGCTAGAATTCTTGTGATAGGTGCGATGCGCTACTCTGGTATCATCCTGTACCTTCACCGACTGTTTTATGGTATATCCTGTGGGGCCCCGGCCGGACCTTCTAGAATATATCATATGAATGGATGAGGTTGTTACATTTTTGGTATCGGTTGTCTTGGTCTTTCCCTCTCGAAGTCGTGGCCGACTTCTTTTGTAGGGTGGCGAGCACGTGTTGGTGCACACCAAAGTCTACGATTGAACTCCTGAATGTCCATGATAGGAATGCATTTTTGTTTGTGTGAGGAACCTGCGTGTTCCTATTTTGTGTTGTTTGCTTGGGTACGACCGCTAATGTGTGTGTCTTGTCCACCTTTAGGTGACACGAAGTGGAGCTGGGCCGTCTGAACCCCAGCGTTCTGATGAAAGTACGGCACCAGCCGCGGTGCCGACACCTCCACCGTCTGCAGAACATGTCCGTTTAGTTGCGGAGGCCTTATTTACCATGATCCAAGGTCAGCCACTGAGGCAGGAACAAGCGGCTGTGGGGATAGAACAGGTGGTGGCAAGGCCTGAACCTGTCGTGGAAGTGGTTCCTCGAGCGGCTGAGAAGCAGCTAACACGGTTTATGAGTTTCCATCCGCCTATGTTTTCGGGAGCGGGAACCCCGACGCAGGCTGAGGATTGGTTATCGCGCGTCAAGCGAGTGCTGACGGCGATAGGAACGGCGGAGCATCAGAAAGTTACCTTAGCCACCTTCTTGCTTGAAGGAGAAGCTCGTTTATGGTGGGATGAGATGGAGTTGCATCATTTGGCGGGTCGTCCGTTAACCCAAGTGTCGATGGAAGAATTCTCCCGGCTCTTCCTTGCGAAGCACCTTCCTGTGGCTCAACGGATAGCCATGGAAAATGAATTCCAACGGTTGACGCAAGGTGAGGGCAGTGTTGACGCGTACCTGCATGAATTTACTCGCTTGGGGCAGTATGCGGGTTCGATTTTTGCTGATGAGAAGAGGAAGACTAACAGGTTCTATGAAGGACTGAGGGACGAGCTGAGATTCCTTGTGTCCAGTTCTGTGAACCAAGGTTTCCAAGCGTTGGTGGACACTGCGACCGCGTTAGAAAAAGACATGAAGAGGGTGCAAGGGAAGAGAGCGTTGGTGATGACGCAACCAGAGTGGAAGGCGCCCCGATCGGGAAAATCGTTTTATAAGAAGAGATGGGGCAAGAAGTCCAAGTCTAGTGGACAAGCTCCTTCATCAGTTGCAACGGGAGCAACATCAGGGGCAACCTCCAAGCCAGAAACTCGTACCTGCTTCAATTGTGGTAGGATGGGGCATATTGTGCGAGATTGTCGGATGCCGCCAAAGAGTGAAAAGAAGGCTGGAGCATCTTATGCGGAGAAAGGAAAGGCGGTGGTGGATTCCTCTGCCTCGCAGGCGCAACCCCGAGTCTACAATCTTGGCCTGCAGGAGGCCATCAAGCAGAGTGACGTGGTCACAGGTATGAGTTTAGTTTTGCATATGCTAATGTTTGTATGCTTAGCTTCGTACCCCTACGTTTGTGGTTTGTGTATGTGACATGGTTGTCATAGGTTTTGTGATGATTCGGGACACGCTGGCGCGAGCACTGTTTGATACAGGTGCATCGCATTCTTTTCTGTCGAGTGAGTTTCTTACGCGGCTTGGGATACCCAGTCGTGCAAAGACAGATATCGTCAGAGTGGTGTTGCCGAATGGTTGTTGGATGCTTGCGGATCAAGCTTGCGATGTGGCGGTTCAGTTAGGAAGTCGGGAGTTTTGTTTAACCGCATTTGTTTTGCCAATTTCGGAATTTCATGTGATTTTTGGGATGGATTGGCTTGCGGAGCAGCATGCTATGATTGATTGCCAGTCCAAAGAAATCACGTTGAGCCAGAATACCGAACAGGAGACCAAGTTCGCGGGTATGCGAGGAGTAGGCGGGACGTTGATGTCTGCACTCCAGGTAGTCAAAGCTGTTCGGAAGGGTGCGGAGTGTTACTTTGCACTAATTCAGGCTGTTGAGCCTAAGGCCACTTTGTGCGAGGTTCCGATTGTGGCAGAATTTACTGATGTGTTTCCCGCGGATCTCCCTGGGCTACCACCCCAGCGGGAGATTGACTTCACAATTGAGTTGGTGCCAGGTGCGAAACCCGTGGCCCGCTCGCCATATCGCGTTGCGCCTAAAGAGATGGCGGAGTTGAAGGTTCAACTACAAGAAATGCTAGAGCAAGGTTATATCCGCCCAAGTATGTCACCTTGGAGCGCGCCTGTGCTTTTTGTAAAGAAGAAAGATGGTGGGTTACGGTTGTGTATCGATTACCGTGAATTGAATAAGCTGACCGAGAAGAATAAGTATCTGATACCTCGGATTGATGAATTATTTGATCAGCTGGTGGGATCTACCGTCTATTCGAAGTTGGACCTGAAGTCTGGTTATTACCAATTAAGGATTCGGGAAGGTGACATTCCCAAAACCGCATTTGGAACGCGTTATGGGCACTATGAGTTCACAGTCATGCCCTTTGGATTGTGTAATGCGCCTTCGGTGTTTATGGATTTGATGCACCGTATTTTCCGTGAGTACCTGGATCTGTTTGTGATCGTGTTCATTGATGATATCCTGGTGTAATCGAAGTCCAAAGCTGAGCATGAGATTCATTTGCGGTTGGTGTTGAACACGTTGAGGCAAAATCAGCTATATGCCAAGTTCTCGAAGTGCGAGTTTTGTCTATCGTCAGTGGCATTTTTGGGCCATGTGGTGAGTGGAGCGGGCATTGCAGTAGATCCAGCGAAGATAAAAGCCATACAAGAATGGCCAATTTTGTCTTCCGTGGCCGAGGTCAGGAGTTTCCTTGGACTTGCGGGCTACTATAGAAGATTTGTGGAAAACTTCTCGCGGATCGCTTTGATGCTAATCACACTGACGCGAAAGGATCAGAAGTTCGTTTGGACGCCAGAGTGCGCACGAGCTTTTGAAGAGCTGAAGGTTCGGTTGACCACGGCGCCGGTGTTGTCTTCGCCATGTGGAACCGATGGATTTGTGATTTATAGTGATGCCTCAGGAAGCGGTTTAGGTTGCGTTCTTCTGCAGAGCGGAAAGGTGATTGCTTATGGCTCACGTCAGCTGAAGGTGCACGAGCGAAACTATCCCGTCCATGATTTGGAACTAGCGGCGGTGATTTTTGCACTTAAGCCGTGGCGACACTACCTTTATGGAGTGAATGTGGAAATCTATACCGATCATAAGAGCCTAAAGTATCTATTGGAGCAGAAAGAGTTGAACATGCGACAACGAAGATGGTTGGAGTTTCTTGGGGACTACACTTTCGAGATTCACTATATACCCGGGAAGGGAAATGTTGTCGCGGATGCCTTGAGTCGGCGAGTTCCGGCTAGAGCAAATTGGTTACAAAGGTATGATGAACGTCTTATCCAGGAATTGGAGGCATTGGAGATCTATTGTGTTGATAAGAATTCCACTGCCACTGCATGTTTGAACTGGACCGAGGTGCAATGTGACCTTGCGGACCGAGTTCGACGGGAAACGGAGTTGGATGAAGATCTCTTGCGCTATGTGAATGAAGGACCAGAAGGCAAATTCACCTGGATTGATGGTCTTTTGCGAAAAGAGGACCGGTTGTGCGTCCCAAATGTGGGGAAACTGAGGGAAGAACTGATGTATGAAGCACATTATACGAAGTATTCCATTCACCCCGGGAGCACAAAGATGTTCAACGATATGAAGAAGCTTTTCTGGTGGCCAGGGCTTAAGAAAGATGTTGCCCTGTATGTGGCCAAATGTCAAACATGTGCGATGGTGAAGGCGGAATGCCAAAAGCCGGGTGGTTATTTGAAGTCACTACCGATCCCAGTGTGGAAATTTGATGATATTTCCATGGATTTTGTGCATGGATTGCCAAGATCGCAGCGAGGAAACGATTCCATTTGGGTGATAGTTGACCGGCTAACAAAAGTAGCACATTTTCTCCCGAACAGGCGGGATGATTCGGTTGAAAGTTTGGCAAAATTATATGTTGATCAGATTGTGCGGCTTCACGGTGTTCCTCGAAGCATCGTAAGTGATCGAGATGGGCGATTCACGTCAAATGATTGGAGGCTAGTTCACCGACTGTTGGGCACAAAGTTGACTTTCAGTACGGCCTTTCATCCCCAAACAGATGGCCAGACTGAACGTACCAATAGAACAATGGAGGACATGCTCCGAATGTGCGCCCTTGACTTCGGAAAGAGATGTGAAGATCATCTCTATATGGTCGAGTTTGCATATAATAACAGCTACCAAGCAAGTATTGGGATGGCACCATATGAAGCCCTATACGGAAGGAAGTGTCGTACTCCCTTGGCTTGGGTAGAAGCGGGTGAAGCCCGGGTTGTTAAACCAAATGAGGTGGATGAAGCAAACTCAACCATTTGGACTATCCGAGAGAGATTGCTGATTGCTCAAGATCGACAAGCGAAGTACTACAACGCCAAGCACCGGAACGTTGAATTTGCGGTTGGCGATTGGGTCTACTTGAAGATCAAACCATTCAAAGGTGTCTCCAGAATTCGACGAGTGAAAAAGTTGAGTCCAAGATATTTGGGTCCTTTCGAAGTGGTTGAGCGAATTGGGGAAGCGGCTTATCGGCTAGCTCTGTCGGCGGACTTGGGTGGATTACATGATGTTTTTCACATCTCGGTACTTCGGAAGGCCGTGAAAGATCCAGCTCAAGTGATCGCGGATGATCGTGTGCCGGTAGAGTATGGGCTAACAACGAGAGTTAGACCCATTCGGATCGAAGATCGAGCCGAGAAACAGTTGCGGAACAAGACGGTCGGTATGGTGAAAGTCCGGTGGGACAACTGCGGCCGTGAAGAGCTGACATGGGAACGCGAGCAGACCATGCGAGAAGAGTTCCCTGAATTGTTTCTGTAATTTGGAGCGAGAATATTGTAACATAAACGTTTATATATATAGCTATATGTTGTTACATTTTCTTGCTAGTTTCTGTTACTTTCCTGTCTTTAAATTTCGAGGACGAAATTTCTTGTAGGAGGGGAGGATTGTAACAGCCCAAAGTTCTGGATCAGGAAAATTTGGGTGACACGGCCTGGGACACGGGCGTGTCCCAGGGCGTGTCAGGTGACACGGCCTGCGACACGGGCGTGTCGCAGGGCGTGTCGAGGTTGTGTCGACGATTGGGCTTTGTCTCGACGATTTTTGATCTCGACGATTCGTCGGGAGGAGGCACATGGCCCAGGACACAGGCGTGTCCAAGGCCGTGTCGCATTCTCGACGAGTTTTTCTCGACGATCGTCGAGTGTCGAGAAGTGCGTGTCGAGTGTTGAACACGGCCTGTGACACGGGCGTGTCACAGGGCGTGTCAAATCAGGCGACGAACTCAGCCCGCCGAAGGTTTTCGACAGGGCGTGTCTTTGTGCCGTGTCTGGGCACACGGCCTGGGACACGGGCGTGTCACAGGCCGTGTGAAGTCTCGGGATGATTTGGGATTTTTTTCACCCAGGTACACGGCCACAGACACGGGCGTGTCTGAAGGCGTGTTGGTGACACGGCCCATGACACGGGCGTGTCCCGTGGGCGTGTCACTGGTTTGGATAAGTCGGTTGACCACCGCTTGAGGCACACGGCCTGGCACACGGCCGTGTTCGAGGCCGTGTCGGGTCAAAATCTGTGTTTTTGGCAGAATCGTGGCCGTCCATTCCTTCAGTCTGGATCCAAGGGCTGAAAGCTCTTCTTCTTTTTCCTTAAGGGCCGAAGTCAGAGAATTACTTCTCATTTTCTTTGGCCTTCATCTTTCTTCAAGAGAGAGAAAGAGAGAGAGAAAGGAGGAGGAAGAAGGGAAGGGGGCTGCTGTTGGTGGTGCTGCGGTTTACCGGCGAGAGATCCGAAGCCAGCGTTGCGGAGGAAGCGCTCTTGCGAGTCTTGCAAGCTAGCTTGGAGGCCATGGCACCGAAGCGATCGTCAAGGGTAATGACTTTTCTTCCTAGCCATGTGAAGGCTTCCTTTTTGGCATATCTTATGATTTCCCCCACCAAGAGGTGGCTGATTTTGGGAATCTTTGGGTGGATGCTTGAAATCCCCTTTGTGTTGCATATAGATCCGGAAATGGAGTACGGAATAAACATGCTGTGTGAAGCCCATCTGGACAGGTTGGTCTGGATTGGTGATGTTGCATACGAACCGGAGAAGACTCCGTGATAAATGTGTAGTGTTAAGGAGTCTACGGGTTATACCTGCGAAAAGGAGTAGCAGGAAGTACTGGGGTGGTAGCCCAGGAAAATAGCCATGTGATATTTTGGGTCCAACCTGTGAATGAGGCACAGGAAGTACTGGTGGGACCAGGAAAGGCCCTTTTTATGATGCTTGATGTCATAAGGGTGTCCACCTGTGGAGGGAGTCACAGGAAGTACTGGTGTGCCCAGGAAAGACCCCTGGCATTTGTAATTTGCGGTGTCCACCTGTGATGGGAATTACAGGAAGTACTGGTGCGCCCAGGAAAGACCCGCTGTTGCTGTGAGGAAATGGGTATAGTGAATTCCCCAAGCTTGAATGCCAGGAACAGGATTGGTGAGACTGACCCGCGCCTTTGTTATAGCCATGAGTACGCTGCACGCGGAAAGGGCAAGGCGATTTGAGCAACGGGGGGGGGGGGGGGGGGGGGGGGGTGGAGGATCCGACCTGCGCTATGTCCGTCTGACGTGAGACCAAAAGTGTGGTCTGTTGGAGCGCATAGCAAGAGTCTTCGGCCTGCGCGCCATGACACAAAGGGGGGATACGGGCCATCCCGGTGTCCGAGGACTAACTCCGGCTGCACGCCACGGAGTAAATGCTCAAGAGAGTTACCGTTGGGTGATAACCCTGATACGGTGGTGGGCAAGAGGTTGCTAGAACACCAAGAATGTGCCCTGAGTGCACGGACCGTTGAGCCGGGTGGCGAGACGGTTGTGATGGCTTGTGTGCGTGAAAGCACTTTTTGATGATATAGCTTGCCATACTTGTGCTATGATATGCCTGCAGGGAAAATACCGCTGCCCCGAGAGAAGGGGTAGGGTCGTTATAATTTGGTCAGCTGAACGCTCACCGTTGCTTTTGTTTGCCACCGGTGGGTGGATTGTCCCTTGCACAGGTACTGGAGAGCCGAGCGGGACGAAACGAGGTTGATGCCCCTGCTGGTGTTGCTGCTGCTGTTAGCTGCTAGCCCTCGAAGGCTATTGTGTTCTTTTGCGTGTTTTTTTTAGTGTGGCCGGCCTGCGCGCCAATCTGTTTTAGGCCACTGATTGAAAGCCTGTAAGGCCATAAGGCCAACTCTTTTGTCATGGTGTAAGACATTCCTATATGTATATAAAATGTGGAATTTTATGTTGGGACATTCATGAGGAGTTCAAGTAGTTTAGGCTTCCGCTAGAATGCTTGTGATAGGTGCGATGCGCTACTCTGGTATCATCCTGTACCTTCACCGACTGTTTTGTGGTATATCCTGTGGGGCCCCGGCCGGACCTTCTAGAATATATCATATGAACGGATGGGGTTGTTACATGTTTGAACCCCAGCTAATATGTCTCCAATCACTTGAGATCCAGGGTGATATCTTAGTGTGACAATATCGGTAGGTAGTGTTGGTTCTTTAAATGTTTGTGGAGCTAATTCATCTTGTAGAATTTCATTAGTCACAATATTTTCATCATAAGTTTCTGAATTTTCTTCATCACTATCTTCATCAATCTGTTGAGAAGGATGTATTGTATCCTCTTATGTTATGATTAAGTCGTCCATTTTCTCACACAGATGTGGTACCTGAAAAGATTCTATAGTAGCGATGTCTCTCTCCTTGTAAAACATATTAGTCTCATCAAAAGAAATATGTACAGATTCTTCCATTTTAAGGGTTGTTTATTAAATACTCTATAAGCCTTACTGACTTGAGAATATCCAAGGGAAATTCCATCAGCAGCTTTGGCTTTAAATTTCCTTAAATGTTTCTTATCATTATTATGTATATAATATTTGCAACCAAAAACTTTGAAATAATTAACTTTAGATTTCTTATTCTCAAGTAATTCATAGAGAGTCTTACTCTTTAGTTTATGAATCAAACTCCTATTAAGAACATAGTTTTATGTGCTTACTGCCTCTGCCCAAAAGGATAGGGGTATGTGAGCATCTGCAAGTAATATTCCAGCAGATTCAATTAAGGTTCTATTTTTTTCTTTTCAGCTATCCCATTTTGTTGAGGAGTTCTAGTAGTAGAAAAATAATGTTTGATATCTTAGAGGCGAAAATGAACATTTCTATTAAGTAAAAAATGGTTACAATAAACATAAAACAAATACATAAAAAAGGGGGAGAGAAAGTTCCCTTACAATGCATAAACAACCCCCAAGAACAGCCCTAACATAAGCAAAGTGGTTCAAAAAGTGGAACCCCGAACTCATACAACAACTGGAAATTTATAGAAAAATTTTCAAAGTACATGCCCTTTGACATGATCCTCTCTGACATAAATGAAAGTCCACCTAGTGTCGGCTATGTGTACCTATGGGGGGGGGGGGGAATAGGTGACGTGTGGTTCTTTTGCGGAATTTACAGATGTACCTGCACAATAAAAACAACAAACACAGCACACAGAATACACAGCAAATTTATAGTGGTTCCCCGACTTGGGTACATCCACTTTCCCCCTTCGACCTATCTCCCCAACAAGGGACGACTCGGTCACTTCACCAACGGGATTGAAATCCAATCCCTTCACTAACGGAAGGAGCCCTTCCACACGTGAGAGTCAACACTCCCACAAAGCGGGTTGCACCCAACCCTTACAACTCGGAACAAAAGTTCCTTTACAATGAAATGAAAATGTAGAATGTACACGTGATACAAACTTCTTTTGGAGACTACGGTGTTCCTCTTTGTTCGACGACGTGCTCTTGAAGTCGATGAAGAGTCTACGACCTTGGTCTCTCTTGGAGAAGATCTCCCCGGAACCGGCGGCGGCACACGAGCGGCGGCTAGCTTCGGGATCGGCGGCTACGATGAAGAGTGGCTGCAGAACTTGGAGATCTAAACTTCGTAGCGAAACAAGCTAGGTCTACCAACGGTCACTCTAGGATCAGTCGTCTCGATTGATTCGGACGGGGGAGTTTTTCCCGGTCAACAAATCGAGAGACAAGAGATCTCCGGATAGACGCGTGAGACTCAAGCCTTGCTAAGCTTCTATCACCGGAGATCGGGAAGAAGATCGATCAGCGGTGGCGACAACTTGACGCGAGCGGCGGCGGCGGAGCGGAGCGATTTCGCGAAGTTAGGGTTACGTGCTCGGCCTCTTTCTCCGTAATTTTTACTGTTCAAAAGTACCTGAGTATAAATACTGTAGGATTCTCAAATATGACCGTTTGTGGGACCCACAAATGAAATCCCCAAAATCCGGTTCAAACAAATCCAGAAGCAGAATCCGGTTCAGCAGCATTCTGAGAAAACGCCAAGTAAAAATCGGCGAGAATCGCAGACGATTCTCGACGAATCGGCGAGAATCACCAAGTGATTCTCGACGATTCGTCGAGAATCGTTTGTGATTCTCGTCGAATCACTTGTCGATTCTCAACGAATTGGACTTTGTATTCATGGGCTGCTTGACCACTGGTTCGGCGGGAATTACAAGTAATTCTCGTCGAATCTTACTTGGCACCCTATTGATATGGCCAGAAGGAGTCGGCGAGAATCACTGATGATTCTCGTCGATTCGGAGAGAATCACCAAGTGATTCTCGCCGATTCGGCGAGAATCACTTGGTGATTCTCGTCGAATTTGCCTTGGACGATTTTTTCGTCTTCCACCTAGGAGCTGCTCCTTGATCCTCCATGCTCCTTGGCTTCTCTTGCATATGAGCGGCCCTGTACTTGAAAGTAAGTGCACTCCAATAGAGAGAGTACACATAGGCCAACACACTGATCTGCTCAACGAGGGATTACGTCGTGCAGACCCGTGTATATTGACCTACTGCACCCTGACATTGGTGTGCACGTAGCGTGGAGAAACTGCAAGTACAACTTGAAAGAGTTTATCAAATACATTGTGAATTCATCTTAGCTTGACAGGTGGCTTCCTCAAATCTAGGTAATCGTGGATACAATACCCAACAATCTCCCCCTATTTGACGAAGCCAAAACCCTACTAGCTAAGATGAATAACACCTATCAAATAATAATTATAGCATTTAAAAAATTAAATATGCAACTCAAGGGAATATATGTAATCAGAACAGGACTTGAATCATTCACACATTCAAGAATATATATATATACCAAGAGAAATATATTCACATATAATTCAGAATTGTTCATACGACAGTTAATAATTATTAAATGTTCTTAATACACCGTGACCAGCTCTAAAATAATGACTATTTTTCCTTAGCTACGTCACCCTTAAGAGTTTGCGCCAAGTACTTTTTGCTCTGCCTTTCCATGTATTCCTTGGGCTTCGGGTAGTACCTAGGAGGAGCAACTTTGTCTGGATCCTTGTTGTTTCTGAAGAAAATGTTGCGCTTCGCTTCAAATGCTTTGTGCGTCTCCCATTCATACTGGCTATATGCTTCATTTCGATTTATCTCTCCTCTTTCTTGCAGCCGGAAGGTGTCTAAGATGATGTTTCTTGAAACTGGGCTCCACCTTTCGTTTCTTACATCCTCCTCACTTAGTCTGATCCTCTTTTGAGTTGGTGTCTCCTTTGATGTCCCTTCCTGAACTTTCCTCTTTCCCCTTGCTTTAGCTAAGGCCTCCTGGTCAAACATACTTCTCAGCTTAGATTTGGAGATGGCCCTAGCGTCAGCTTCATCAGTGAAAATATCAGCAGCACTTGTACTTACATCCTCAGCAATATGTACTTCCTCAGCAGCCTTAGAAGTCTCAGGAACCTGAACACCGGCAGGTTGGTCAGGTAGGACGACGCCTAACGTGCCCAGTGCCTGTTGTAGCATCCACCAGCAACTCTCATAGACGTATTTGCTTGATTGGGCAAAGTTTGCATCCATGCTTTCTTGGAGCTCGGCCAGCTTAGCGATATACTCCTTCTCCCCCTTTTTGGCTTCGTCAGCTATGCAATTGGCATATGAGTGCAAGGAGTCATCAATATGCTTAGTTGTCTTGCTGAATTCAGTGATTAGGGCTTGCTGATTTGCATTTAAAGTGACCATGTTACCATCAAATTTCTGAATATTGTTGGCCACAACGTGTGCGTTCTGATTGACACCAGCCAGAGTATCAGTAGCCTTTTTCAAGCCGGCCATTAACAGTGTGACAGCTTCGCCGGCCGCGTTATATTTTTCTTCGAATTTCTTCTCCATTACGTCTAGCTTATGGTTGATTGCCACCATATTCTTCAGCATGAGATCTTCAGAAGTCTTAATCTCTTGCAGCATTGTTTTCTGAGCTTTATCAAAAGAGGTTTTAAGCTCATTCACGATGCCCTGAATTATATGGACAGTGTGAATGGCTAGGTCATCTCGTAATGGGATACCTGGAGGCACTTCTTGGCCTTGCTCTGGCTCGGCAGCAGACGCATCAGTAGAGCTGGATACCATCACAGTCTCTATGGGAGGATGTTGGTGGCCTTATTTACCTCCCCCTCCACTGGTGCAGACTTATCAGTAGGAGGTTCATCAGTATCCGGAGACTCAAACACTTCATGGCCCTCATTCACAGCGTCCTCTCCGTCCGCATCCAAAAATTCATCCACATCAGCAGCTTCTTCCTCTTCTTGATCAGCAGACTCCAGTGTTTCAGCTTCAGTTCCTTGAGTGTGTCTGTTCAGGACCTCCTCATCCTCCAACCCAGGTTCACTTTCTTCATTAACTTCGGCCACCGCATCCCTGGCCACCTGGGCGATGTCAGATATTATATCCATATGAGAGGGTAGAGTCTCCCCCTCGATCCCTGCAGTCAGGGTATCAGGAATTTCACGGGGGGAGGCTGCGGGAGATACTTCCTCATGCTCTTCTACAGCAGGCTGTCCGATGTGCCGCTCCCATCGATCAAACACAGTAGCATCCATCTTTTTCAAGTAATGGAGAGGGACTCCTTTGCTCATGTCGAATTTGTCTCCGTTGAGCTGGTTGAGATATAGACTGATGATGCGGCCGAAGCTTGGAGTGCCCAGAGTGTCCTTGATCTTTTGAAACAGCAACTCTCCCCAGTTGAACCTCTTTCTGCAGACCACAGCTATGAGAATTTTGAACATATCTCCGGAGATATGATCATGGGAGCCTGGCTTGCAGATGAGTACTTTTCCTATGATGTCAGATAGTAGCTTCCCTTCTTCATTCATCTCTTTTCGCTTTACTGATCGAGTGCCTCTGGGTAGACCGCAGAACAGGAGGGTTCTGACTTTGTCCTCGTCCTCCAAATAGTCTTCCTGCTCTGCACTTGAAAGCTGCAGGTAGCGTGTTAGCTTACTGGCAGACATCTTTACCTTAGTCCCAGCCACCTTGCTCTTGATGATGGAGTCTCTGTCTCGGAGCCTTGCGGTAGAGAAGAACTCCATCACTTCTTTATCTAAAACTTTGCAAGGATGCTCCAATACGAAGGTTAGTCCGGCTTCTTCCAGCATGAGAATGATGTTCCGGAACTCGTCCGAGGCATGAGCAAAACCAGTGCGAACCAGCTCGCAACCAGAAATCAAGCCTGCAGTCGTCCTTGGGGCCATTGAGGATCTAGAAAGAAGCCCGACTCTAAACATTAGTGAACATTCAAAAGGAGAACATCACTTGGGGTTCGGCCTTGGAGCCATTGAGGAGGAGGTTACCTAAGGGCTTACTCGCAGGTGAGTTGACGAGCTTCGGGAAGATCCTCGGTGGAGAGAAGAGTATCCCGTGGGGTGCGGCCATGCTAGTACATTGCGGAGAGAAGATGGTCACACACAGTAGCGATTCGACGGCGTCGACACGAGCGTCAGAGGGCTGCGGGTGTCGGCGAGTTCGCGGAAGTGCCCGTGCGCGAGTCTTGGGGAGTTCTCTTGCGCGAGGGTCGTCGGGTGTGCTCTTGCGCGAGTCGTGAGGAAGGCGAACGGGCGACGGCTGTGTGAGGGATTCGGTTTCGGCGGGATTTATATCAGTCGTCGGGATTCTTAAGGAAGCCGAGCGGTCGGCAAGCTCCTTCGGCGGGATTCGACGGGATTTGTCTAATTTGGTGAGATATAAAATGGGTCGGCGGGATTTGGAGTATATATTGATGTTTGTCTTGAAACTTTGGGAAGCATTGCACAATTTTCAAATTCTTCGAGTGTCAAGTTAACACAAGATTAATAAATACATGTTTATTATAACGACAATCTATTTGGATTTGAGCGAGGCTTCTCCAGACACTCTTTGATGTCAATTGTGATTTGTCGAAATTCGCAATGACATATCTTGGTTAACCTTTTATTGATGTGTAATGATTTGCATGCCTCGAGGTAATCTCTCCTTAAAGGTGCACACATATATGATGAGCATAAGTATACTTATACACAAGGATAACAATATATATATATATATATATATATATATAATTTGAATGAGGATGCATCATGACACAAGTTCTTGAACTGATCAAAGTTACCTGGGATTTGGAGAGTTATCGTTTTAGTCCCACAGATGGAACATATTAGTAGCTTGAAGTGAGTATGCTCAACAGGTAGCACATCTGTTATTGCAGACGCTTGTTCCAAATAAGCCTTGAGCCACCTACTGTCCAGATCCCATCGTATTTAAGGGGACCTAGACTACCCTGCAAAACAGAATTACTTTACCTTAGGAACCCAAATCATATTGGGTCCTAGGTTTCTATTAGCATGAGCATGCAACTGCCTTCCTTGAGAAAACCTGTCTAGAAGACTGCCTCTGTCCCTATAATGTGGATAAGCCCTTGCTGTGGGCACAGAGAGGTTGTGCCAACAGTCAATGGCAAAGTGTCCCACTTTGCCGCAGCACCAACAAGAGTGAATGTTGTATCGCCGTTTTTGACCTGATCTAGTGACTGATGTAGTCACGGTCCTAGGTCTCAAAGGGATAGGGCGTGTTCTTGTTGCACAAATTCCTCTTCCGTCGAGGCATGATGAAGGGTGGAACGAATGCATGATGTGAGCGTTATGAGGCCGAGAAGGCGGTGCCATTCTTTCAGGCATCTTCCTTGCTGAGGCTCCATGACGCCTGACATCATGACTTCTATTCTCCCTATCCCGTGTCCTCGAATGGAGAGAATTCTTCTGTGAACTAGGACCTGCAGATCCACACTTTGTTGTGGCAGTGGCCGTGAATACAAAGGGCTCAGAATGAGCCTTAGGTATTTCCTCATGGGTGGCCATGACGCCTCTTGCACTATGGACATTTCCACTTGGGGACAATTCACCCTTGCAGTGACCACGATTATTCCTGTGGTCATACCTGAAGGCATGATGAGTTGCCTTCCTGCTTGGAGTGGGAGGTCGGAACACTGTTTCCCCATTTCTCCATCCCTGGATAATCCGGGAGATCCACCCGGTTTCTTGTTTTCTCTTTATAGCATCAACTTTGGAAAAGTTAGATACTATACGTTTCTCATTTTCTAGACTATTCTCTAGAGCTGAGATCTTAGAGTCCTTGACCTTGTTGGACGCCAATTGGAGAACCAACAAGATCTTCAGTCGAGCAATCTCTCGAGCTTGCTCCTCAGCAAGTAGATTGCTTTCCTGAAGGGCTCTCTTCAGGGAATCAGTATTTTCTGGAGGAGAGCAGTTTCTGTCTTCAGAAAAGTCAAAAGATGTGGGACAGGATGAAGATGATACCTGCTCATCTGGGTTATTGTCATTAGAATCAGTGACCAATGTTTCGTCCTCGTCGGAGTTGCTTTCCTCACTATCTTCTTCAGTCTCTAACAAGGATACTGGAGCTCTGATGCAATCCGAAGGATCCTTGCATTCATCTTCAGAGGTGAGGACTCCCACATACGCTTCATCCTCTGATTGGCAGCATATTTCAGCATTCTCTGACTCCCCCATCAGCTCTGAGATCGTCATCCACAGAGATTTAGCCGTTTTACATTTTTCCAACCTGGAGTGAGAGGCTCCAGACCAGACATCCATAATAATTTGTCGAATCCTCTGGTCCAGTTGGAAAAGTGAGAGTTCCATCTCTGTCATCTCAGCAATGCACATGGGCACTTGGATCCCCGAGTCGGAGGTCTTCATGGGGATAAACGGACCCTCTTCCAGGATGAGGGATGCTCGTAGATCAATGGCATCCAGGTGAAATAATACTCTCATCCTCCAGATGGGATAATAATCCTTTGAGCATGCAGGGAGTTTGAGTGGCAATACGTCATAATCCAGATCCATGCTTCTGACACTGGTGGCAGGATTCTGCTCAAGGTGTTAACCTTTTTGAAGAGCAACCTGCCTCTGATACCACTTGAAAGTCCACCTAGTGTCGGCTATGTGTACCTATGGGGGGGGGGAATAGGTGACGTGTGGTTCTTTTGCGGAATTTACAGATGTACCTGCACAATAAAAACAACAAACACAACACACAGAATACACAGCAAATTTATAGTGGTTCCCCGACTTGGGTACATCCACTTTCCCCCTTCGACCTATCTCCCCAACAAGGGACGACTCGGTCACTTCACCAACGGGATTGAAATCCAATCCCTTCACTAACGGAAGGAGCCCTTCCACACGTGAGAGTCAACACTCCCACAAAGCGGGTTGCACCCAACCCTTACAACTCGGAACAAAAGTTCCTTTACAATGAAATGAAAATGTAGAATGTACACGTGATACAAACTTCTTTTGGAGACTACGGTGTTCCTCTTTGTTCGACGACGTGCTCTTGAAGTCGATGAAGAGTCTACGACCTTGGTCTCTCTTGGAGAAGATCTCCCCGGAACCGGCGGCGGCACACGAGCGGCAGCTAGCTTCGGGATCGGCGACTACGATGAAGAGTGGCTGCAGAACTTGGAGATCTAAACTTCGTAGCGAAACAAGCTAGGTCTACCAACGGTCACTCTAGGATCAGTCGTCTCGATTGATTCGGACGGGGGAGTTTTTCCCGGTCAACAAATCGAGAGACAAGAGATCTCCGGATAGACGCGTGAGACTCAAGACTTGCTAAGCTTCTGTCACCGGAGATCGGGAAGAAGATCGATCAGCGGTGGCGACAACTTGACGCGAGCGGCGGCGGCGGAGCGGAGCGATTTCGCGAAGTTAGGGTTACGTGCTCGGCCTCTTTCTCCGTAATTTTACTGTTCAAAAGTACCTGAGTATAAATACTGTAGGATTCTCAAATATGACCGTTTGTGGGACCCACAAATGAAATCCCCAAAATCCGGTTCAAACAAATCCAGAAGCAGAATCCGGTTCAGCAGCATTCTGAGAAAACGCCAAGTAAAAATCGGCGAGAATCGCAGACGATTCTCGACGAATCGGCGAGAATCACCAAGTGATTCTCGACGATTCGTCGAGAATCGTTTGTGATTCTCGTCGAATCACTTGTCGATTCTCAACGAATTGGACTTTGTATTCATGGGCTGCTTGACCACTGGTTCGGCGGGAATTACAAGTAATTCTCGTCGAATCTTACTTGGCACCCTATTGAGATGGCCAGAAGGAGTCGGCGAGAATCACTGATGATTCTCGTCGATTCGGCGAGAATCACCAAGTGATTCTCGTCGAATTTGCCTTGGACGATTTTTTCGTCTTCCACCTAGGAGCTGCTCCTTGATCCTCCATGCTCCTTGGCTTCTCTTGCATATGAGCGGCCCTGTACTTGAAAGTAAGTGCACTCCAATAGAGAGAGTACACATAGGCCAACACACTGATCTGCTCAACGAGGGATTACGTCGTGCAGACCCGTGTATATTGACCTACTGCACCCTGACATTGGTGTGCACATAGCGTGGAGAAACTGCAAGTACAACTTGAAAGAGTTTATCAAATACATTGTGAATTCATCTTAGCTTGACAGGTGGCTTCCTCAAATCTAGGTAATCGTGGATACAATACCCAACAATAAAGTTGCCTTACCATGTTTTATGTTAAACTTAAAGTTGCTTGAAACTAGTTTAACTTAGGAATTTATTAATTTTCTAGCCGTTGTAATCGCAATTTTATTTTCATTCTCTGTACTTGTTTAGGTTTAGTTTATTGTTTTTTACTTTGTTTTCATTCCTATGAGTTTATAAAAATGTTTTAAAAGGTGGTTTTCAAATTCTTTAACTTAGGCACTTTAAGGTTGTAAAACTTTTCGTTCTTTTTTATTTTTATTACCACTTTTTATGCATTTCTATATGGTTATAAGAATGATAACGTAATCGTTTTAATTTTTCGAGCATTCTCATTTTCACTTTTATTTTCAAAAACATTTTGCCCATTTAAATTTTATTTCTTCATTTTATGCATTTCTACCGTATTCCTTCGGTAGAAATGTATTCATTTCAATTTTTCGAGCACTTGCACTTTTCGCTTATTTGCAAAAACTTTTGCTCCTTTTAATTTTATTTTCACGTTTTATCCATTTCTACCGCATTCTAGCGGTAGAAATGTAGTCGTTTTAATTTTTCAGTCACTTTGTTTTTCCTATTTTTTGTACGTGTGCGTGCGTTTATGAGTTAGTTTTTATAGCCTTATTTCAATTCATGTAGAGTGTGTGCGTGTGTTGTTTTTAATTTTCTGCCTACTGACTTGAGTTAAATGGCTGGATTTTATTCAAGCAAGTGTGTATATTTTTATTTTTCCGCCTACTCACTTGAGTTAAATGACTGGATTTTATTCCAGTAGAGTGTGTTTACTTTCTGTAGAGTGGGTGTATTTTAATTTTATGTCGAGTGCGTGAATGTTAGCTTTTATTTTCCGCCTACTCGCTAGGAGTTAAATGACTGGATTTTATTTACCGCCTACTCACTAGGAGTTAAATGGTCGGTCTTTATTGTACTGTAATAATTTGGAATAGACTTGTAAATGCATTTATTTTCTTGTACTCGTTTGAGTAGGACTTGCTTTCTTTTTCCCGCCCACGCATTTACGCCGGGACTTGCACTTTTACTGCTTTCATTTCAGTCCTACTCGTTTGAGTAGGACTTGCAATTTACTGCTTTACATTTAATGCTTTCATTTTCCTGCTTTATTTTACTACTTTATTTTATTGCTTTCAATCGCTGTCGTCCCCATTCAGATGAGTGGCTAACATTCTTAGCCCTCAGTATCGAAGTGCATTGGGACAAATAAAATAACTTTAAATAATTAAAGGTCCTTATTTTCTAATTAATTAAAATAACTTAAGGTTTGCCTAGGATTTATGACGCGTAGGACCACATAATCGATGTGTGAGCCCTATTTCCGTAGTCCATACGCTAGCTAGCCGAGAGGCCGTGCGTATGGACGGATCACCCCTTGGTAAATGGAGTTCCGCACTAACCCTCGAGAGAGGAGGCGCTCCAACTCTACCGGATTGGGTTCCCCACCCAATAGCAGGGTTCTTAGCGTAATGCGAGCATTAAGAGGAATATTTCGTCGGACGAGAGCCCTGTCGAATAGTCTTAATGTTCAGGTGAGCGATAGTCCTAGAGATAGGTGAGCGCATTTTAGTGGAGCCTCCACGGCCAAGTCTCCGCCCTAATTATTTAGAAACTTAGGATCTCTTTTTATTAAAAGTTTATTTTAGTTCAATGACTTTTCGGTGCCTTCGAGCTAAGCTCTTCATCGGCTCCACCCTTTATTATGCTTTTATTTTCTGCCTTTTGTTTATTTATATTACCCGATAAGTAATTATCGGTAAAATAATAGTCCCCTCCAAGGAAGAGTAGAAATAAACGAACCGACCCCGAGAACAATACGACCTCGATACTAAACACCGGAATATCATGTACTACTCAGGATAGGTGCACTTGCCTCCTTTCGTTAAAACTCGATCACACCTTTTTATATCCAAATAAATAAATACGCGCCCCCCGTTTTCTAAATAAAAATCACATTCGCCTTTTTCTCAAATAAAACTGTCGGGGCGCCGCGCTTCATAAATCTTTTTTGGAGTTTTAACATGCATCATTGGTCGAACAACTCGTCGATCCGAGGTAGCGGATAAGTGTTCCGCACCGTCAGCCGATTGAGTTCCCGATAGTCTATGCACAAATGCAGTGTACCATCCTTCTTCTTCATGAACAATACAGGGGCTCCCCAGGGCGACGTACTGGGGCGAACGAACCCTGACTCCACCAGTTCTTATAGTTGAACTCTAAACTCCTCGAGTTCCTTCGGGGCCATTCGGTAAGCGGTCGTGGATACCGGCTTGGCACCTGCTACTAGATTAATCTGGAAGTCAACCTCTCTATGCGGGGGTAATCCTGGCTGTTTCTCAGGGAATACCTCGGGGAAATCCCACACTACCCGTATGTCTTTCATATCCAACGCCTTCTCCTTCAACTCGAACCAGATCATGAAGACTTCATCCCCCTTCATATGGGCTTTTACTGTCTGAACTGAAGATAACAACATGCGAGGTGCAAAGCTAATATCTTGGAAGATGATGTCAGAGTCTCCATATCTCAAGTAAATTCGTTTCTCTGCACAATCAATCCTTGCAAAGTGCCAGTCCAACCACGCCATGCACAAAATGATGTCAAATTCCGGCATTCTCAAGACCGTGGCAGGTGTATCAAATTCCTTTCCTTCGATAAATATCTCGAACTCACACTTAGCGGTTGCAATCATGTCTGAGCCGTCCGGTAGGTGCACTCATCGGGCTATACCAGTAAAGTATTGTACGCCCTCCATGTCCTTAATGAAATCCTCAGACACAAAGGAGTGTGAGGCACCGGTATCGAACAGCGCATAGGCCGTCTTCCTACCAACTATCACGGTGCCTAAGTACCAATAACCAAAACTTGTTGCTAGGTGTCTAGTATGTCTCAAGAAACGTTAAGTTTAAGAAAAGAAAAACGTGATAATTACTTAAAATCATACCTGCAATCACATCTTGGGGATTCCGTTCTTGCTCTATGTCCAGCTCGTACACTTGATCCCGAGCAGGGCCGGGGTTTCCTCCTCGCGGTCCTCGTCCTCGACCACGCATGTAACCCCGCCCCCGCAGAGTTGCCAGAGTGGGAGAAGGAGGGACATTCCCATACAACTGCGGGCAGTAGTGTCGTATGTGCTCGGTTGGTTGCATTTGAAACACACCAGCCCACGACGCCTCTCAGGTTGCTGAAATTGCTGAGGCTGAGGCGGTGGAGGCAACGCAGGCGGCTGCGGAACCGGATGCTCCACTCTATAGTTTTGGTGGAAACGCCCTCCACCTCTTTGATGTCCTCTTCCTCCTCTAAAGTCCCGCCTCCTGCTATTGCTTGGACCAGCTTCCATCACGTCCTCCGTAGGTCTCTTACTACATCCCAAGTGGTCCGCCTCCAATCTCTTTTCCATATCGATAATCTCCGCCAAACTAGCATCCACTATAAACAAAAGGACTGCCTTAGGATATCTTGTAGCCCTTTGTAGAAACACTTGGTGTATCCTCTATCATCTAGGTCATATGAGTTTGCGAACCTTGCGAGATGCTGGAACTCTTGCTGGTATTCTGTAATCGATTTTAATCCCTACTTCAGTAGTAGAAACCTCAGCTCGAGCTCGTCTTGAACCGACGTAGGAATGAAGTGCTCCAAGAAGACACCAGAGAACTCGCTCCAAATTATCTCGGTATACACTCATCCTTGGAACGTGGAGCCCATGAGTGACTTCCACCACCTCTTAGCATGTATATCCAAGACGGACACCGCCAATGATACAACCATGTTTGCCGGGCAACGGATCCACACCAAAAGCACTTGGACCGTGTCAAGACATTCCTCCGTGCGTACGGCCGACTCCATCCTGAGGTAGGCGGGAGGGGAGAGAGACCGAAAGGTGCTCAGCCAGTTAGAGCCCGGAGCCTGTTGTTGAACCGGAGGCTATTGCGCCCAAAAGGCATCCAGTATGGCGGTGAGCGTCTGCCCCAACTCGGATTGTTAAAACTGAGTGGGTATGGAAGGGGCAGGAGTGCCCCCATCGGCTCAACGTGCACTGGAACCTACACGTAAAACACAAACATATGGTCAGGCTAGCTAATCTTGTGGTCAAAATTGGACAACTTAATGTGAATTACATATGGGCACACCACTGTTTCCGCTAAGTCAGTTTGTCCGTAAACTGACTAATCGAACGGGGGTGGGACCATTGTCGAATGACTTCTTTAGTTGAGGATCGTGGCAAACTGATACCATTTGTAAGACCCCCCTCCCGGATCCCAGAACACGGTACGAAGGGGTGGTCTTTTGCCTGAAACAGCCGCCTTGCGGTAGCATTAGCACACGGGCTAACCTGTACCACAAGACGCCTATTCCGCCGGCTACAATCAATATCAATATGAACATGCCAACTCAACCATAATATAAGCAAGAAGAAGTCAAATCCACACTAAGCCAATAGTCCAAATACATCAAATAAGAGAGAAGCTGAAACATGCTTCCACAAATATCAGAGTACAGCTAGTAATTGCACAAATGGGCTACATCAAAATCTCACGACACTTACATACGTAACCAACGGTAGCGACGACAACGTCATATCAGGCCCTGTCATCCTGGCCTGGCTGTCCTGCTGTAAAGTCTGCGGCTGCTTTACCTATGGGGTGACCTTCTAAAAAGGAAGACGTAGCAACCGTTAGTCGAAAGACTAAGTGGCTTCACATCCGCTCCCCTGGCGACTCCTCGGCACCAGGCAGAGAAAGGAACAAGGCTACAAGTATTGTAAGCAGTAAAACATGTACAAACTGGTGGTAATAGTATAATAAGATTAATAGTATTATAATCTAGCAGATCTACACAACAATTAGTAAATCAACAAGTACAAGTAACTACAACAAGAAAGTAACTTAACTTATAAGAGTTCCCATACAAACTTATAAGTTAAGGATCAGTTTACATAAGTAACTCATCGTATATGAGTGCCCATACAAACTTATACGATGGGGATCTTGTTGTGCAATGTTACGAAATGTTATGTATGATATGTAATGACTCACCCATGATCACACACATGCAATTGCTATGCTGACATAGACTATAGTTCCCACTATTCGAGCAGGTAGCTAATCTCTCAGCCGTCAGCCGCCGTGGCCAGGCTGTGACATTAAAGCGGGCATCTCTACTACTAGAAGGGTATCCACACTACTTCACCTAGGCCTCCATACGTGAAAGTGCAGGTTAGATCTGATATACTCTAGAGGGGGGGGGGTGAATAGAGTATGGTGCTTGCTAAAAACTTTTTACAACTCTTGTTGTATTCCTAAGTGAACATGGAAGCAAAATGAAATACAACAAACACAACAACTATCCAATCAAAAAGCAATCACAGAACAATCACAAACCACAGCTAGAAAACATAAGAAAATAAGCAACCAGATGACACAAGGAGCTATAGTTGTTACCCAACCAATCTGGGTACATCCACTTTTCTACCACCCTAGGTAGGAATCCACTGCAGGATGAGTTGATCAGGTGTCCTGGGCACCAATGAGCTTTTGATAAGGTACTTAAAAACCAAACCAGATTTTTTGATCATGTGTCTTACCACCACTGAGTTTTGATAAGGTCTCAGAAACCAACACAAACTTTTGAAGGGAGTTTGATAAACCCTTTACACACAGAGAGAGAGAGAGAGAGGGATGAGTTGATCTTCTCTGTCAACAATCAGAGAGAAGATAGTGGATGCTGTCAAAGATCCCCCTGAGATCTATAGTTGTTCAGGAAGTGAAGCTTTGCAGTAGGGTGATAGGCCTTCAGAAGATTTGATCTCCAGCAAAAGATGATTCCAGCAGCAGCTGAAATGTGTGTTGTCTGGAGTCTTGAATGATAATGGCCTTTGAACACTGGAATCAAGAGGGATCTGAAAATTTTAGTATGTTGATCTCCTTTTGTGATGTGTGTTCTTGTAAGAATTCTAAGACTGAGAATATCTGCAACTCTTTCTCTTTCTGTTGTTGTTGTTGTTGTTGTTGATAGTTGTTGTTTTTGTTGATGATATCCAACAGGAATTAAAACATTGATCTTTTATTCCTTAGATCTGAATAGAATATTTCTCTGTCCAAGATAGCCGTTAGCCTATCATAAATGACTTCCTTAACTGCATTTTGTCTTCTAGAGGAAAGTCCAATAAAACATTCCTTTGAAAATCCCTTGAAACTTGCTCCAGATTAATTGAAACGGCTACAAGATCCTTGACATAAATGCTGAGAATAATTCCATAACTGTCTGAATTTGAATCTTGAAAAACGTCGATCTCTTCAGAAAAACGTCGACCTGAGCTCAACTATCGTTGAACTGAGCTCAGAGACTGGACTTAGACTGAAGCAGAAAGCGTCGATCTGAGCTCAACTATCATCGAACTGTGCTCAGAGATAGAGAAATAAACTAGAGACAGGAACGTCGATCTGAGCTCGAAGATCGCCGAATGGAGTTCGACGAGTCGTTGAAGTGGAGCTCAGAGATCATCGAATGGAGTTCGATGATTCATCGAGGTGAGCTCAGAGATCGTCGAATGGAGTTTGACGATTCGTCGTCCTGAGCTCGACGAAATGACTTAGTCTCCTGAACTGAAATATCTGGTCTTGAGGGTCTTGAGGGCATCTTTCAAAACTAAATACTAACCCTTAGACTCAGTTCTAATTGACCTTTAGATCTATACAAGGAGGTCAAAACAAATTTCCTAAAGGGACATAGTGATCCTTGCCCAAATCAGTAATAGGGTGTTCCAACAATACGCCTCAATGTTACGAAACACAAAAGCGGAGCCCATGCGTACTATGGCCCAGCGGGAGACTCGGGTAGATGTGCACCAAGGACCAAGCCCGAACTGACCTTGTGTGCCTCAGAAGGAGCCTTAGAAGTAAGCACGAGGGCCAAGCCCAACCGTTCACCTGGCATGGAAGGAGCCCCAGGACGTAGACACCGATGACGAAGCCCAACCGCCCAAAGTCTAACTGTCAACTCCCGTCGGTATGATGATCAGCGAGCCCGTAGACCTGCCACACTATCCTTAACCCAAGATTACGACACCGCATGTCGACTCACACCACATGTAAATTCCACAACACCGTGGCATGGAAGGAGCCTCAGAAGTAAGCACGAGGACACATACCCACCATCCACTCAGCACGGAAGGAGCCCTGGGACGTGAACACCGAGGACCAAATGCAACCGTCCATCTATACCTCATTTCAACATTAACTCAACTAGTGACGGCCAACACCGCACTTACATCCCTCCAAAATACTACCCGTAGGGGGACTACGCTCTAAGTATTGGACTGCTAAATTTCATTCTAACCATCATACATACTCATGGTCATGGCTTATCCTTCTATTTGTCATTCCAAATGATTTCAACATATTACAAACATGATGCGCCTATATAATAATCTGCTAATTTGTATCTAATCATTTCGTTCATCATATTATAAACATGATGCGCATATATAATAATCTATCAATTTTTAGCAAGTCATATCATGCCATAAAGCTTGCTTCACAATTCAGTTTTATGAAATCTAATTAACAAGATTCATCATTCATAGCACTATGGTGGTTAGCATAAAATAGTGCATCAAAAGTCTCGAGTTAATTTGCAACATCGATTCCACCGAATTCAAATTCATATTATATAAACCCAGAATTTAAGTGCAGAATAAATCTGGATAGCAACTTCGACCGGGGATTCCCGAAGCTACAATAATCCAGTAAAGTCATGTAACCCCTCGATGGAAAGGTCCTTCCATGAGATACAAATTTTATGTTCAGACAACAACCCAGATTCAATGGTATCATACTTGAAATAGGCCTTGAAGTCTGCTGCGTATAGAACACAATTTCTGCATGCAGGATTTATCGGGCGTCATATTCATCCAGACTTTACCGTGGCTACAGACTTCGAATGAAGGCGTGCAACCACTCGTTGGAAAGGTATTTTCAAGTCCTTCAATGTTTGTGTTTAGTAGAAAGCCCAGATCCAGCCATATCACATCAAAATATGGCCAAGGAGATCGCTGCGCGCAGAACACCGATTCTGCACGCATCTTAAGGAGGAATGAACAGCATCAGTTCATCTTCCTCCTCGAGTCGGTCTTCCAAAATCACACCAAAAATTCCTCCACCCTTATTCACCCTCATGAGGCCTTTACTCTTCATTAAACTATCCCCCATCTTCGCATAGAAGGTTGGAGGGGTTGAATACACCACTAACCAAGAGCACAAGCCCTAGATCGGCCTCATCCTAGAGAAATCATCATCTCACAAGTCTAGACTCTTTTGAGTCGACATATCGCCTAGATAAGTACAAATCTAGAACCAAGGGAGAGGGGAGGAAGCTCACCTTATTTCCGACATTTCTGACATTTCCGTTATTTCCGGCAATAGATCGTGTAACTCTTCTCGATGGCATCTTCTTTTTCACGGTGGCGGCGGTTCTCCTCCTCTTGGACTTGCTCCAGCAGTTTTCCCTCTCTACAGAAATTTCTCTCAAGAAACGGGGCTGGAATGAGGAGTGAAAACAGCTAGGGTTTTCTCTTCCCCTTATATATGAAAGGTGACACAGGAGGGACACGCTCGTGTCCCTGCCCGTGTCCTGCTTGTGCGAAGCGTTACAGCGATTTTCTGTGTCGGTTCATTATTCGATATGTGTAGGTACATGCCCGTGCCCCAATCCATGTCCACATGACATGACCGTGTTCCCTGGCCGTGTCCAACTCTGGATACACCTCGACTTAACTCGACATAATGACACATGGGTAGGGACACGCCCATGTCTCTTCCCATGTCATACTCGTCTCACACACTCACACATACGGGTAGGCCCGTGTATTGCATCATGGCGTCGACACCAGAGTGTCGACACCTCGAACCCAGGGTGTCGACACACTATATCGACACCTGGTTCCAGTGTGTCGATAGAGCATGTGTCGACACACTGTGCCGACACTGATGTGTCGAAACCTCGACCCCATGGTGTCGACACACTGTGTCTACACCTGGTTCCAGTGTGTCGACACAGCGAGTGTCGACATACGGTGTCGACACCAGTGTGTCGATACCTCAACCCCAGGGTGTCAACACACTGTGTTGACACCTGGTTCAAGTGTGTCAACACAGCGAGTGTCAACCCACGGTATCGACACCTCAACCTGGGTGTCGACACACTGTGTCGACACCTTGACCCAGTGTGTCAACACCTCGACACCAAAGTGTTGTCCAATGACTAGGGTGATACAAATCCTATTCACATGTGCTGCCCAGTTATCAGCACTCCGCCGAACCCAAGTCAGCCCTCCTGACTCAAAAATACATACGAGGGGCATAGTGCGATTCGGGATATTACACACCACCTGCAAACTAACAAATAAAACCAAAGAGAACCCTCCAGCAATGCAGATATACAACAAAAGCAACTAGAATGAGCCCCTGGGGAGCACCATATGCTTACCCCCAACAACAGAATGCACAATTACACACCCATGGGCCAAAACAATGCACTTAGCATGAAAAACTGTATAAATGAAATATCAACGATAACATACTAAAAGTGAAGTGCAAGTGCATGAAAACTAGCCCAGATGAGTCCAAAAACTCTATATAAATCAGACTTATCACACCACCAGACTTAAATAATTGCTCGTCCCGAGCAAATCATCACTAAGTGGAGTTTAAGAAAGCTTGTTGACTAAGCAATTGCATAAATGGAGTATCATGCGAAGTCATACCCTCATGTACAAAAAGCAATAGTAAAAAACTCCTCTATGCATGCATAATAATTTCTAATTCCTATAAAAGTAAATAAGATATTACAAATACTCCTAAAGTGAATCACGGTGAATCATTCGGCTGCGCGTAGAATGAAAGCAGGAGGACAATGAGGTGAGCATTGAAAGAGATCAGGTCTCAGGAAAATCTCCAAAGGAATCCAACAATGTCGGTAACCATATGCTCTCCTGTTCACACTCTCTCCACGACATTAGTTTGACTCAAGCACGAATCTATAGGACTTGGAGAATAATATAGGCATAGGCGAAGGCGGGGTATACAAAGACAAACAAGATGGACACGTACACCCAAAATGAGATTGCCCAAAAACACTCCCAGCTAAACTCAACTAACAAACACGTGCGGCGGACCACCGGACTTGGACTTTTGATGGTGCGTGCACGCCCATAACGAACACAATGCAACAAAATTTCCAAATCACCAATAATATTTTTTTTAATTTATTATTCCACATTGGGAATTTCCTTTTTTGTTTTAATTCATTTCATTTTTTTGTTTTCTTTTTATTTAACCAAATAACCAAAACAAGCGGAAAAAATGGCAACACCACAAGCTGCTCAAACACCCACATAACTTTCACACATAACAGATACAAACTCCAACAAAACAACTAACCGAGCGAGCACATTCAGATGTGTCAGTAGGAAAGGCTATATGTCTTTCGTAGCGGGGCATAGGGATGTCAAAGGAAAGGACTGGCTTAACGGGGATAACAACGAATAGATGTCAGGAATGGTACAAGGCTCAAACTAGACAAAGTGACGGCCTACATCACGCGCACACTTGACTAACATGTACCCATGCTTCAAGAGTAGCAAGGGGAAAGTTCTTAGCCACCAAGAAAGACAACCCTTCCTCCCGACTCGAGCAATACTAGACTATTGAACTCCCATACACAATCCTACACCACCGTTTGATTCGTAACCGGATTCACAACTAGAGTACCGTAAAAAAAATCTGCGCTAATAGAAAATAGAAACTATAAGCATATAAAGAATTTTAGTCTACACAGACTCTAAGTGAGCATGAGTGCACGCCTAAGAACACTCTTGGAGTCAACATTTTACTCCATCACGCAATCCTAAACCAACACAGCATTCTTTATTCTACACACAAGTGATAAACAAGCTCGGCGCGTGCAAGTGCTTAAGTACACGCTCTCAAGTGGGTATTGTGGTGTGCAAAGCAAATGCAAATGATATAACAATAAAAGCTTCTAGTATGTAAGTGGAATGTGCACGTGAGCGGATAACAACTCGAGTCTCTCCCCCACCAGACTTAATCCATGCTATATATCACAAGATTTGCAATAAAAATAATGAAATATAAGTCGGGGGAGAGGTTACCCCATGCTCAACAGATGAGCATACCAGAAGATGCGTGAAAACACAGAAGCAGTTCCGCCATACGAAGAATCACAACCCCGCCAATACGATTTCCCGTGAATGCCTGTAGGGGTGAGCTTCACAAAAACAAAAGAAAAATAGACAAAATACAAAAAAATACTAAAACTAAAATGGACATGAAAAATAGAAATGTAGAAAATGGAAGATAACTACTGGGGATATTGTCCACCCAACACGACTTATTCGGCTATGAAAGGTTCTAGCTAATGGGCCTATGAAAAGAAAAGTGCACTGGTAAATGTTCCATTATCCATTGCGGTAACGGGTACCTATACAGAGATAAAACAGTTACCCCTCTACCTAAATAATAATACCTACCCAAGACAGGTAGGGGAAATAGGAAATAAGAAGAGGAGGAGCGTTGGCCTCGCTCATCTTATCACAAAACATATCCTCGCCTAGCAAGGCATCATCAACCACAGATGTGTAGGAATAGATGGCAACAACATAAAAACCAGGCTCATCATCATCCCAGCGTATCCGTGGGGACTCAACCTGCACAGGCTTAGATAGAGAAGGGGGATCAAGTAATAAAATAGAAGAACTAAAATAATCAAAAAATAGGGGAGTGGACCCGGTCTCACTCCCAACAGGATCCAAGCATAGATCACCGTCGGTGTCATATGAGTCATAGTAAGGGGAATCCGAGAGCTTGAGGTCCTCGGTGGTGGTTTAGACCTCCTAATCATCCCACCTCAGTGCATCATCATGCTCCAAGGTGTCATACTCTCCATTCCAGATAATAACATCCTCGTCCCATATTGGCGCAACCTCAGGCTCTGAATCACTATCTGACTTAACATCATCAACCAACTCACTAAAAATCGGGGTAGTTAATTCTTGAAAAGAAGGCGGAGGATCAACAACATCAGAGACAATATGTGCTGGTTCCTCCGGGGGTGAATACAAAAGAGGGGAAGAATGCATAGGGAGAGACGACACCGCAATGTAGTCACACCGATCAGCAGAAAGTCTGATGGGTATATCTACATCAGTGCTCCATAGACAAGGTTGTACTGTGAATATATCATCAGAATCAGAAGGGGCAGCCAATTGAGAGGTGGATGGAACGAATCAGATACCCGGTTCATTATCCTCCAATTGACGCTGAAATTCTGCGCAATCTTTCAACATGTGCTCGGTGCTACGACAAGACAAACACCATTTTCCATTACTCCTCAGACCTGGTCGGACCGAAGAGGAATAAGAAAAAGGTGAAGGCGTAGAAGAGAAGTGACCAAAAGACTTGGGTATGGTGTATGAATTACCATTAGAGGACGGTTCTCCATACACTGAACCACGAGAAGTATGCTCACTATCTTCAGCGGGGCACTCATCACAACCATGCCTATTATCCCCGCACCATCTACAATGAATATTCATATAAGAAAACATGGTACAACAAGAAAGAATTCACCAACAGAGATATTCTAAGCAAAAATTAACTACACACCAGTCGATAAAAGAAAAGGAATACCTGCTGCTGAAAAATTAAAACTAGAAAAGGAACAAAAAAATAAGCAACAAAGTGTAAAAACTAAAGCGAAGAAGAAAACATGAAATGTACAAATGGAAAAGGGCTTCTATCTCTTATCTCCCTCTCCAAAAAATCACACGATTGTGTTCCCCGACAACGACACCAAAAACTTAATGCGTTGGACGGCAAGTGTACTGGTCGCATAAGTAATATAAAATGGGTGAATTTCCCCAAGTATCGATCTCTTCAAGGAACACAGTAAGGTGGAGTTAATTTCGAGGAGTACTTGAGATTGAAGTCCTTAGATCGGTGTTAACTAAGGGGGGTTTGATGGTTGTGGAAAAAGAAAATAAAACACTAACAGTTACTCCTATGCAACGCCGTTATGCGAAGCTTCGCCAGACAGGATGGAAGACTACATGGGCCGCTATGCACTGAATCACTGGGCGGATGGATGAGTTGGCTTACGGATGAAGTGATTAGAATGGAAAAATGAGGGTCGAGAGAACCTCTTCGCTACGCATGCCACTAGCAATTACTTGTGCGGCAAAACCGTATACGGTGGCGGATGGAAACAAAGGCACATCTCAAGCAAATAACAAAGATATAAAATCACGTAGACATGATTGTATACAAATGTTTTACAAAATAAGCATACTTCATCATATACAAAGATATTAATCTACACTATCAACAACAAGAGAAGAAAAGTGTGTGAAATCGACCGGATCTGAAGTCTTGCTGACGATTCACGAAAGGAATCGCCGGGTTGTCAATCCGTGTCAAAGCTCAGTCCTCAACTGCGTTCAGGGTAGAGGAGATTCTCACTCACTCCCAATGGACCCGTCTTCTTCGTGTCACGAGGCGGTGGAGGATGGCACAAACTTCTCCAAGCTTTATGGAGAAAGCTAGATCTAACTCTTCTTGAAGCTCAACAATGAAGGAGGAGGCCGAGAGGAAGCTCCGGCTTGAATAAGGCGTTGAAAGCCTGCCCGGAGCACCTCCCTAAGGTGGAAGATGAAGGAAAATGGCGGAACCCTTCTTCGGAGGCAGAAAACGGCAGGGGAGAAAATCTATCACAATGGAGTAAAATCTGCTCTTTAAATAGAAGAAGGTCAGAAAAATAGGCGCGCACTATCTAGCGCACGACTGTGTGCTAACCGTGCGTTATTAGCTTGCAGGCCAAGCTTGCGGATGAAGATGCGTTGACCCGTGCATTTTACTCGCATACAGGAGCTTCCCCCGTGCGTGAAGGAAATCGCACGGGTAAACACAGAGCACAGAAATATAGTATGAAATAGAGGAACCGTGTGTTTTACTCGCGCACGGGCGTTGCCGCCCGTGCGTGAACAAATCACACGATTAACCACAGAATGGTGCCAAAGAGAAAAATACAGGAAAATCATGTGTTTCCTTCACGCACGGTTATAATGATACCGTGCGTGAAGATCGTCGAGCTCAGCTTGACAAAATTAATCGAGCTCCACTCGACATTTCTCTAGCACAAATAAAACACACGATCGCAAAGAACCATATGCTAAGAAAATGCACGACCGTGCATTTTCCTAAAACCTGTATTCCAGCCTTGGGGAAACACACCACCTGCAAACAAACAAATAAAACAAAAGAGAACCCTCCAACAATGCAGATATGCAACAAAAGCAACTGAAAAGAGCCCCTGGGGAGCACCATGTGCTTACCTCCAACAAAAGAATGCACAATTGCACACCCATGGGCCAAAACAATGCACTTAGCATGAAAAACTGTATAAATGAAATATCAATGATAACATACAAAAAGTGAAGTGCAAGTGCGTGAAAACTAGCCCAGATGAGTCTGAAAAACACTATATAAATCGGACTCATCACCTATTTGTTAATTAGTAATTTTTAAATATTCTTTAAGTTCAAGGTTTTCTGAAGAAAGATTGTTTAATTTAGTTAGTTTCTCTCTGAGAATTTTTATTTCCTTCTCATATTTTTTAAATCTTTACATAGTAATTTGAAATCCAATTTAAACTGATCTGAAGTAAAATTAAGTGAAAAGATTACCTGATCTTCTTCAGACTCAGAATTAGAATTACAGCATGATGCATTGATTGCCATCAAGCAGATCTCCTTAGCCTTTGCTTCTTCTTCATCTTCACTTGTGCTAGATGAAGACTCATCATCTGATTCACTCCAGGTTTCAGCAACAAAACCTCTCTCCTTCTTAAATTTACTAAATGAAGGTTTGTTGGAGTGCTTCTTGGAGTCTTTCTCTTTCTACTTATCCTTCTTTCGATTCTCAGGACATTCTGGTAGAATATGTCCTAATTTCCCGCACCCATAACACACAATTTCCTTAGTGGGTATCTTGTCATACCTTGGTTTGTTATTGCTTCTGGAAGATCTTCTTCTGAAGTCCTTTCTGGCCATCTTGTAAAATCTCTTAACGAAGAGACCTATAAGATCTTCATTCCGTGGAAGAACTTTTGCTTCTTCTATTGCTTGGAAAGCTACGCTCTTCTCTTTCCTTGCTGCAGATGAAGTTCTTTGTTCAGTTTCCCTTGTTCTGATGAGATGCTCATAAGATTTGAGCTTGCCCAACAAGATCTCTGTAGAAATTTCATTTAAACTTCTGGATTCTTTGATTGGCCAGATCCTTGAATCCCATGTGCTAGGGAAACACATGAGGATCTTATCATTGACTTCTGTCAATGTGATGTCCTTCTCCAAAGATTTCGGCTCATTAATGATGAGACTTATTCTTCTGTACATCTCTGCAACAGATTTAGATTATCCCTTTTTAAAGTTCTCATATTAAGAGATAAGGTGTGATCTTCTGTCCTTTCTCTTATCAGCAGATCCATCAACCATTACATTCAGGGAGTTCCAGATGTCCCTTGTTGAAGAGCATTCAACAACCTTCTGGAAGATGTCATCTGTCATGGTCTGAGCTAATATGTTCATAGCTCTGGCATCAATAGTCTTCAATTTTTTTGTTCTTCTGTCCATTCTACTAGTGGTACAACACTGGTGCTAGTTGTTGCCAATGGTTGAGGTGGAGCTGTCAAAATAAAATTATATATATCTTCGTCAATAGAGTTCACGTAAAGTCTAATCCTTGTTTTCTATAATGCAAACTTATTTAGATTGCATATAGGAGGTCTAGTGCTTGGATACTCTTTATTTTGTGCCATGAGAGATAATACAACCTCTAGGTACAATAAGATCTATCAGGACCTGTTGGTTCAGATGTTAGCCTGTAAAACAAAAGAACCTCCTCTGATACCAATTCAAAGTGAGGGATAGATCTACTTTACACTAGCGGGGGGGGGGGGGGGTGGTGAATAGTGTATTTTTAAATCCTGATTTAGTTTTATAGCGGATTTAAAAACTAGTGATATATTTAGAGAGAGAAGCAATCACATCACATAAATAAAGAGAATAACAATCACAAACAACACAAGGAAATTTATAGTGGTTCCCCAGTAAATTTGGGTACATCCACTCTTCTACCACCCTGGTAGGAATCCACTACAGGTTTTTGATCAGGTGCTCTGCCACCATAGTATTTTTCTCAGGTGCACTGCCACCACAAGATCTATTTTTCTAAGAGAGATCTAGCAATCCATTGAGCTTTTGATCAGGTGCCCAAAAACCAATCTATGTCTTTTGATTAGGTGACTTAAGAACCAAGGTGATTAACTTTTGAAGGGAGTTATAACCATGTACACAATTTATGAAAATAAACTAAAAGTTGATGATGTCTTCTCTGTCAAGATTCTCTACGAAGACTTGTGTATGTTGAAGAAAAACTCTCCCCCTGATTTGAGTAGAGTTTATGATCAGGAGAGGGAGTCTTTTCTTCATTGTGCAGGCCTTCTTGTATCTGAGAGATGAAGACTTTTCACATGTAGAGACTAAAGATCTTATTCTGTAAGCTTATGAAATCTGTAAGAGTATATGTTGATCTGCAAGTCTCTAAGTCAATATATCTAAGTCTGTAACCTTGAGGAAGCAATCTTCTGTACATATATATAGAATGCTGAGAGGAATTTAAACATTTGAATTAATCGATTTTGAAACGTCTGAGGAATTCCCGAGAACGGAAACTGCCTTGGAAATTGATTAGCTTTAAACTCTGTGATATATTCATATTTAATGCTGCCTCAAAACGGCTATATTTGTTATAGTATTTTGCATCAATTATCATATTCATAACTATCTGTAATTATGCCTTTATATTATTATGCCTTTAGAATATATAACAGCCTGAAATTAAGCCTGAAATAGCTCTGCCTTCTGCAAGTAAAACTGCCTAAAACACTGTAAAGAATTAGTTGAACTCAGCAAGCATTTATTCGACCTGAGCCCGGAGTTCATCGAACTGAATCTTCTTATTTGTCGACCTGAGCTTAGAGTTCGTCGAGCTGAGCTTGACTTTAATTGAGCTGAGTTTCTGATGATGTAGGGGAGACTGTGATATGTGCTCGACTACGCTAATGAAAACTATCGTCACCGAACATAAAAGCTAGAGGGGAGGGCTCCGACAAAAACCAAGCGAAAAGGGGTCGTGTTGGCTCCCAAATCCGAATGTGAAAAATGCCGGACTCGATACAACGTCCTTAAGACCTACCTCTCCAACATGCACACAACTCACCGTAAGCCTGACTCGATGCAACGTCCTTAAGACCTACCTCTCCAACAAGCACACAACTCACTGCACCAACACAAGCACCTATTTTATCAACTTGAGCCATTTCAAACGTAGTAATAATTTATTTCGGAGCAGCGGCAAACTTCAAATGGAGGTGGAGTTCCAGTTGAGATTAATACCCTTGTTAACACAAAGTGTTCCGATCTTGGAGAGCAAGTCAAGGCTAGGCCAAGTCTCGCTCCCGCAAAGGATCTTCCCGGTCCGGAATACAAGAGATTCAATAGCAATAAAGTCGAATCGGATTTTGCAAGCGATGTATTTAAAAATCACGGAAAAGATGGTTCGCAAAACCTCCACAAACTCAAAGCAAGAATCACTAAGAGAGGAAGAGATTACCCAACCAAGAACATCAAGCACACAAAATAAAATGGGAGATTTACTCTCTCCACGGAACCACCGGCTTCACACCGAATGGGGCTGCAACCTTCTCCCTTGGAGTCACACCGAAGGAAGCTATGCCGGAGTCGCACCGATCGGGATGGAGGTAGCAAGGGAAGGCTTCACACTACGGCGGGGGGGGGGGGGGGGGGGGGGGTTCTAGGAATCTCCTATGCCCGTAATTTTCCATGGGGAAAATATGGTTTTTTTCTTCTTCAAGTCATCATAAAATCCTCATAAAAGCCTCCTTATATAGGAGTTAAAACAAGCCCTTAACCATCCATGATGGAGATGTAATCCCATCCATCTGTATGGTTAAATACACACCATAAATATAAAGTGTCCAAAATTAAAAATTGCACAACATGTATGAATATAAAATTATCATCCAAACATGGAATAATTTTATATTCATCAATATAAAAGAAAAGTGCATGAAATAAGATAATTAATTCTGCGCGGTGGATTTGGCACGCCGCGGGCGGAGGTTTTAACGCGGTCTTCCTTCAGCATCATCACGGCACCTAAGATCTTTGTGACGTTGTGCCTCGGTAATTGGGTCATCATCAAGTAGTGGCGGAGGGGCCGCGACATCAATCCTCCCCCACTCAAAATCTCGTATCTCCGATGCGTGGTCCGAGAGATAGCGGCAGAGAAGCTCCACATCCAAATGTTGAAGTTCAGTCGCAAGTACCCATGAATCGTCTGAAGGGGGGCGGTCACGACAACGGGTGAGGAAGCGGTAGGTAGCACTATCAGGAGTAGTAATTGGCTCAGCAGCAAGTATCATATATGGAGTGAGAAGTGTCTTGGGAAACCTGGGAAACATATCAGCAGTAGGAATAAAAGAAGGCAACATACCATCCGATGTTATACCTACGGGGACCGAAAGAGAGAGATCATCCGAACTACCACTCCCTAACCCATGAGAAATTTTAGTGGAGGGAGAAGATGACAAATAATTCAACTCAGGTGGAGGAGAAACAAACGACGTCAAATCCGAGACATTAAAAATACGGGAGATACCCCAATCAGCTGGCAAATCTAACACGAAAGCGTTGTCACCTAGTTTCTTTATAATCCGAAAAGGGCCGGCGCGCTTTGGTGCCGACTTTTTAACGGTTCCAGATGGCAAACGTTCGGGAACTAACCAGACTAGGACCAAATCGCCGACTTTGAAGTGCGTTACCCTCCTATGTAGATTAGCGTGCGATTGAAAAGACTCGTATCGAGCAGTCAAGGTAGCTCGTATACGTGTATGTAGGTCAGAATATGTTGGGCGAAGGATTGTGCAAACTAACTTATCTTGTATGTTGGGGGAAACAGAACCAAGTCAAGAGGCACAGGGGCCTTGTACCCGTGAACAATCTCGTTTGGAGACAGACGGTGGACCGATTTTTGGAATTATTATAGGCCAACTGGGCGTGGGGAAGAATAAGATCCCACGTACCTTTGTGATCCCTCACTAGGCATCTAAGAAGGATTCCTAGGCTCCGATTGACCACCTTTGTTTGCCCATCGGTCTGAGGGTGATAGGCGGAGGAAAACAATAACTTGGTACCAATTAAGTCCCAAAGTGTTTTCTAGAAATAGCTCGTATACTTGACATCTCTATCCGAGACTATTGTCTTCGACACTCCTCGGTGACTAACGGCTTCTTTAAAAAATAATTTTGCAATATGAGATGCATCGTTGGTTATAGCACACGGAATAAAGTATGCCATCTTAGAGAACCTATACACAACTACAAGAATGGAATCGTGATGACGAAAAGTAGTGGGTAGGCCTAAGACAAAGTCCATGCTCACGTCTTCCCATGGTGTAGAAGGTATAGGCAACAGTGTATATAATCAGACGTTGGTTTTGATGCCCTTGGATACCTGACAAGTACGTCAACTACTCACCACCCGTCCCACCATTGCCTTAAGTTTTGGCCAATAGAATTTTTCCTTGACTAACGTAATGGTCTTATCCCTACTGAAATGACCACTCAACACTCCGCTATGCAATTCCTAGATGATATGGAGGCGTAACGATGACTGCGGGATACACAACTTCTCATGCCTAAATAGATAGCCATCCTTAATGACGAACACAGATATAACCGTGGGGGAGATATCTTGGGCAGACAAATATACGTACTGAACATTTGGGCATGTGGCGTACTCATCCTTGATTCGCTCGAATCCTACCACGTTAACCTCCATGGTGGTGAGTAACAGGCTTAGGAGACTAAGAGCATCCACAACTCGATTGTCAGCTCCCTTAAGGTGTTTGAGATTAAAAGTGTAACCCTGTAGGAAAGATACCCACTTAGCGTGACGCGGGCTCGTTTTATGCTGGCCATTGATGAACCGCAGTTCTTTGTGATCGGAGAGGATCACAAACTCCTTAGAGAGGAGATAGTGCCTCCAATGGTGCAAACATCTAATGACGGCATAAAACTCCCTATCGTAATTTGATTAATTCAATTTGGAGCCCGCTAACTTCTCACTAAAATAACTCACAGGGTGTCCTTCCTGACTCAAGACACCACCTATTCTCATGACAGAAGTGTCACACGTAACCTCAAAGACCTTGGAGAAGTCAGGTAGACGTAAGACAGGTGCCTCAGTCATAAGTTCCTTGATGCGTTGGAAAGCAATAGTGGCGGAATTCGTCCAAGTGAACTCACCTTTCTTCATACAATCACTAATGGGGGCTATAATGCTAGTAAAGTATCGAATGAAACGGTGGTAAAAAGTAGCTAACCCATGGAAACTTCGCACCTCTCGTAACGTGGTCGGTTCGGGCGAATCCTTAATGATTTTAACCTTGTTAGGGTCAACTCTAATGCCTTCCGAATCGACTATGTAGCCTAAGAACTCCACTTCAGTTACATAAAATGTGTACTTCTTGAGATTAAGGAATAATGTTTCCTTCCGCAGGGTGGAAAGAACCGACCTCGTGTGGGAGACGTGCTCAGCGGTGGTGGTACTAAAGACTAAGATGTCATCGAAACAGACGACCACAAACTTTGCCATATAAGGAAGAAAGACATGTGTCATCATCCGGGAGAAAGTACTGGGGGCGTTGGATAGCCCAAAGGGCATCACAAGCCACTCGTATAACCCATCCTTTGACTTGAACGCAGTCTTCCATTTGTCCCCCTCACGGATCCTGATCTGGTGATAGCCACTCCGCAAATCTAACTTTGAAAAAATGGTAGCGCCAGATAAGACATCTAAGAGGTCATCTAATCGCAGAATAGGAAATCTATATTTGATGGTAATCTTGTTGATAACACGACTATCAACACACATTCTCCAAGACTGTCCAGATCTAAGAAGCCTCGTCGAGGCCGGCCCCCATTATGGATGGTCAGGGACGCCTGAACTCGAGCCACCACGCCGAGGCCGGCCCCAGAAAGGGCCTACCAAGGTAGCCTGGATCCTGGCGGCCTCGTCGCAACCAACCCCCATATAGGCCAACCGAGGACACCCCTTCCCATGTGGCCTTACTGCGATCGGACGCACCTCCCAGTCGCTCGCGACACGCGGGAGGTGCGGCCGCTTCCCCCTCCATCATTGTCAGGCCCCATTCATTTTCATTTGTGTTAGATGAAGACTCATCATCATATTCACTCCAGGTTTCAGCAACAAAATCTCTCTCCTTCTTCTTATATTTACTGGATGAAGGTTTGTTGGAGTGCTTCTTGGAGACTTACTCTTTCTTCTTATCCTTCTTCTGATTCTTAGGACATTCTGGAAGAATATGTCCTGATTTCCTACACCCAAAACACACAATTTCCTTAGTGGGTGTCTTTGTTGGAGTTACCATGATGATCTGGAAGTGATCAAACATGTAATCTCACTGCCAACGCGATATGAGCCTGCAGGGTCGCACATAAGAGATGTGGAGAAGTTGGATAATTGACTGTGTTGGTAAAGGTTGTCAATCACCGACCTGAATGGGGTTGTGGGCAAAGTGTTGCCTTGAAGGATCGTCGGGTTGGGTAAATGTTGCCTTGGAGGGCTGGTAAGTTTGTCATCCGAGGGTCGATAGCATTCGTCGCGAATCGTCTTTCTGATTCCCGCCGATCGACGAGAATCATCTCTTTGATTCTCGCCGATCGACGAGAATCGTCGAGAATCAATATGTTGATTCTCGACGATCGACGACTTCGACATGTATCGTCGACCGCGGCTCGACGGTCGACAAGATTCGACGTGTATCGTCAAGTGAAGCTCGACGATCGGCGAGAATCGTCGAGTATTGTACTCTGATTCTCGCCGATCCATGATGATGCTCGCCGATCGATTCTCGTCGATTCTCGCCGACTCTCGCCGATTGATACTCGCCGATTCTGAACCTTATTCTTGGGTGGTCTGCGGATAGCGATAAGCCTAGGTTTATTTATACCTTTGGTATAAATACCACACTTACGGTTTTCGGGTTATATCTGGATTTTCTCCTGCAGCGAATCGAACCCGACGGAAGAGTTCCGCTCGTTCGCTCCACCGATCCCGATTCCCGCCGCCGGAAGAGTTCCGCCGCCGTGTTCGCTCCGTCGACCTCCTCTTCTCCGGCGACTGTCGCTGGTGCTGCTCTTCCTGGCGCGGACCTAGTAGTCTGTGGATTAGCAGAGGTGCGGTCTTCTCCTTCACGATAATCCGTGCGACAGATAGATCGGCGTTCTACCGCTCGTGTGGACTTCTGCAGAAACGTGGACATTATTCCACATAGAACTCGCCGCTAGCAGGAAGAAGAAATTTGGAGCATCTCCGTTGAGTTGTGACTCAACGCCACCGAGGTAATTTTTGCCTAGTTTTTGCTAACTTCTTGATTCAACGTTCATAGCCCGATCCACATCTCTTTGGGTTTTTCTTGATGTTTATTTTTCCGCTGCGTGCACAAGCGTTGTGCCATCCTCATAGAGAAACCCAACAGTGGTATCAGAGGGAGGTTTCGGCCATGATCGTTGTTTTGGAAGTTTGTTATTTCAGTGCGTGTAAACCTAGGGATTTAGAAGTGTTCTAAATGTCTAGATTTAGTCTTGGTTCCCCGCCAAGAACGTCTGGAATTGCGTGGGAATTTCTAAGTGTTAGAAATTGTTGTCTCCTTAGCAGTAACCATCCCTCGAGTATGTTTTGGATTGTGAATCCAACATAGAGAGATGAGCTTGTCTACTGCTTTAAGTTGAGTTGTCTTTGCCTTTGTCCAATGCATGTAAATCTGAGAATTTGGACATTTCTGGATGTTCAGATTTAGCCCTTCCTTCTATCAATTGTTGATGGTGTTAGGATGTGCACATAAGAGATGCATGTGGTTTAGAATTGTTTTTCTTTGGATGTGCACATTGATCAAATGTTGATCATGGTTAATTGTTAACCTATAATTGAAAATCCCTTCACCTAATATTAAGTGTTCGGATGCCTTCCGATGGATGACACTCTTCCTGCCTCGATCGATGAAGTGTGGGCTTGCCAAAGCAAGGTGCATTAATCTATCTTGGTAAGGGTGCGAGCGGATAATTGTGATATCCCACTGTCGACATCGGGTCATACTTAACTAGGTGACCTCAAAGGTTGAGTGCCTAGAGGCATAGGGTTGGCATGCACCATATGATGGATGCGAATTAGGAGTTATTCACCGACCATACAAGAATTGCATGAGGATGCAATTGGCAAGCATTGCCTACCTAAATAACCGCATCGTGAGAGGAACGCCAAAGCGGACTCATAGTGTTGGTGAAATACGGATCTTGTCCACTAAGAGAGTAGCTCGCATGAACTCTCCGAATTGTTAGTAAGGGCTATCATTTCGAATAAAATAGTGGGAGTATCTTTTAATTGAAGTCCAAATTAAAATAAATTGTATTTGGAATTTTGGTACTGATTTTATTCTGCATAAATTCTTGTAGAATTCCATGACAAGTGTGTCACACTCCACGTTGTCTCTGAGAGCCATCCTTGAGAAGGATAAGCTCAGTGGGACAAATTACATGGACTGGTACAGGAATCTGAGAATTGTTCTCAGGCAAGAGCGAAAGCTCTATGTCTTGGAAGAAGAAGCCCCCGAGGTGCCGACCGGGAACTCTTCCCGTGCTGAGAAAGATACTTATAAGAAGTATACTGACGATGCTTTAGATGTCGAATGCCTTATGCTTGCCACTATGAACTCTGAGCTTCAGAAGCAACATGAGAACATGGGGTGCAAGGAGATTGACGAGCATCTCAAGAAAATGTTTCAAGGGCAGGCTCGTCAAGAGAGGTTCGACATAATAAAAGCGTTGTTTCAGTGCAAGATGGGAGTTCGAGACTCAGTAGGGACTCACGTACTCAAGATGATTGGGTATATAGAGAACCTTGAAAGGCTGGGTTTTCCTCTTGGTCAAGAGTTGGCCACGGATCTGATCCTGCAATCATTGCCGGACAGTTATGAGCAGTTTGTCTTGAACTATAACATGAATGAGATAGACAAGACACTGCCCGAACTCCTAGGCATGTTGAGAACTGCCGAAATCAATATGAAGAAGGCCAAGCCTGCCAGCCCCATACTGATGGTGCATAAGGGCAAGGGCAAGGCCAAGGGTTCTAAGAAGATGAAGGTAGGACCTAAGTCATTTCTTGAGCCCAAGTCTTCTGCACTGATGAAGAGGAAAAGCACGGTGAAGGAAGGGAAATGACACCACTGTGGCAAGGCTGGTCATTGGAGGAGGAACTGTCCTTCGTACATTGAGGGTCTGCAGAAATTGAGGGGAGGTATGACTTCTGCTTCAAATGTTTACGTTATAGAGATAAACCTTTCTGCTCCTTCATCTTGGGTATTGGATACCGGATATGGTTCTCACATTTGTACAAATGTGCAGGAACTGGGAAGGAGAAGATTGCTGAGTAAAGGGGAGGTGGACCTCCGCATCGGCAATGGAGCAAGATTTGCTGCTGTAGCCGTAGGGGTTTATCGTCTTTCTTTGCCCAGTGGGCTTGTAATAGAACTTGATAATTGTTATTTCGTTCCGGCCATAACTAGAAACATTATATCTATTTCATGTTTGGACATGATTGGATTTTCTTTTATAATTAAGAACAATTGTTGTTCTATATTTAAGAATGATGTTTGTTATGTTGTAGCCCAATTGTTTAATGGTCTTTATGTTTTGAACTTGGACCATCTGATCTGTAATGTAGAAAACAATAAAAGACTAAGAACAAATGACTCAAACCCTACGTATCTCTGGCATTGTCGTTTGGGCCATATCAACGAGAAGCGCATATCCAAGCTCCATAGAGATGGACTTTTGGACTCATTTGATTATGAATCATTTGAGCGATGCGAGTCTTGTTTGTTAGGCAAGATGACTAAAGCTCCTTTCACTGGTTATACTGAGAGGGCTGAGGATATCTTGGGTGTTGTACATAGTGATGTATGCGGACCCATGAGTTCCATGGCTAGAGGTGGGTATTTCTACTTTGTTACATTTACTGATGATTTCAGTAGATACGGATATGTGTATCTTATGAAGTGCAAATCCGAGACCTTTGAAAAGTTCAAAGAGTTCAAGAATGAAGTAGAAAACCAATTGGGTAAAAGGGTTAAAGCACTCCGATCTGATCGAGGTGGCGAATACCTGAGTCATGAGTTCCGTGATCATCTGAAAGAGTGTGGTATTGTATCACAGCTCACTCCACCTAGAACACCACAACATAATGGTGTGTCTGAGAGGAGAAATCGTACTTTGTTAGACATGGTACGTTCAATGATGAGTCATGCAGACTTTCCTGTTTCCTTTTGGGGTTTTGCTTTATAGACTGCTGCAATGACATTGAATCGCGCTCCAACTAAAATAGTTCTGAAGACACCATATAAGATATGGACTGAGAAGCATCCTAGTATGTCGTTCATTAAAATTTGGGGCTGTGAGGCATACGTGAGACGTCAAATGCCTGATAAGCTGGAACCCAAATCGGATAAATGTTATCTGGTGGGATATCCTAAGGAAACGAAAGGGTATTACTTTTACCTACCGTCTGAGGGCAAAGTGTTTGTCGCAAGGACTGGTGTCTTCTTGGAGAAAGAGTTCTTATCAAGAAAGACTGAAAAGGTAGAGCTTGAAGAAGTTCAAGAACCACATGTAGTGAATGAACCAGAATTGGATTCTGAGACAGGACTACAAGATGTTGTAGCTAGAGAACCTGCTCAGGGAACACAAGTCCTACGTAGATCTGGTAGACCGAGGTTTGAGCCAGAGAGATATGGATTTCTCGTGTCTCAAATAGGTAATGTGTTGCTTATGGATCATGATGATGAACCAGCAACCTACCAAGAGGCTATGAATGGACCGGACTCCGACAAATGGCTTGAGGCTATGAAATTCGAAATGGACTCCATGTATGCAAACCAAGTTTGGAACTTGGTGGAACCACCTGAAGGGGTACGACCCATAGGGTGCAAATGGGTCTTCAAGAAGAAGACCGACATGGATGGGAATGTACAGACATTCAAAGGGCGACTGGTGGCTAAGGGTTTCAAGCAAATTCATGGTATTGACTATGATGAGACTTTTTCCCCTGTTGCCATGGTAAAGTCCATTAGGATATTGCTTGCTATTGATGCGTATTATGACTATGAGATCTGGCAGATGGATGTCAAAACGGCTTTCCTTAATGGAAACCTCCTTGAGGAAGTGTACATGACACAACCCGAGGGTTTTGTATCCCCAGATGAAGCCACTAAAATATGCAAGCTGAATAAGTCCATTTATGGACTGAAACAGGCCTCTCGAAGTTGGAATCTTCGTTTTGATGAGAAAATCAAAGAGTTTGGTTTCATTAAGAATGAAGATGAGCCTTGTGTTTACAAGCGAATCAGTGGGAGCATTGTTGTCTTCCTGATATTGTATGTAGATGACATACTGTTGATTGTGAACGACATTCCTACCCTGAAAGTTGTTAAGAACAACCTAGGGAACTGTTTTTCAATGAAGGATTTGGGTGAAGCGACTTATATACTCGGTATTAAGATCTATAGAGATAGATCGAAGAAGTTGCTGGGTTTGACCCAGAGTACGTACATCGAAAAGGTGTTGAAGCGGTTCAACATGCTTGAGTCCAAGAAAGGATTTTTGCCCATGTCTCATGGTGTGAATCTCTCTAAGGACCAGTGTCCAAAGTCTTGTGAAGATAAGGACCGCATGAAGTTGATTCCATATGCTTCGGCAATTGGATCAATCATGTACGCGATGTTATGTACTCGACCTGATGTCTCCTTTGCTTTGAGCATGACTAGCAGGTATCAGTCAGACCCCGGTGAGTGTCACTGGATTGCAGTCAAGAATATCCTGAAGTACTTAAGAAGGACTAAGAATGTGTTCTTGGTGTATGGTGGAGAGGACGAGCTCGTTGTAAGTGGTTACACAGATGCTAGCTTCCAAACTGATAGAGATGACTCCAAGTCTCAGTCAGGTTTTGTGTTTTGCCTGAATGGAGGAGCTGTGAGCTGGAAGAGTTCCAAGTAAGAGACAGTTGCTGATTCTACAACAGAGGCCGAGTATATCGCAGCAGCTAATGCGGCGAAGGAGGCTGTATGGATTAGGAAATTCATCGGCGAGCTTGATGTAGTTCCTAGCATTGTTGGTCCCGTAGTTCTCTACTGTGATAACAATGGTGCAATTGCACAATCTAAGGAACCTAGATCCCATCAGCGCTCCAAGCACATACTTCGGCGGTTTCATCTTATCCGTGAGATTGTCGAATGAGGAGATGAAAACATTTGCAGAGTGCCGACTGAGGAGAATATTGCGGATCCGCTGACAAAGCCTCTCGCGAAGAGAAAGCATGATGGTCATACTAGATCGATGGGTATACGATACCTAAATGATCAACTCTAGCGAGAATCTTGTGGATTGCATGTATATCTTGTATTTTTTTGGCTGTTCGTTCATATGATGAACTGTGTACCTAATTTTTCTCTTATAATTAATGGCAAGTTCTTTTATTATGTCTTTTCTATATGATAGTTAAATGTTAACATAATAGATACCCTTAGAATGTTCGCTTCCATGGGACATCAAGTACGCGACTTGAATGTGAGAGCCCATGATTTATTTGAAGCTTCATTCTTAAAGGTCCCTGGTCGAGTATCATCATAGAAGCTAAGGGTGATGATGGTACATGAAGACTAGCACGTGTGTTGATTGATGACCGGTTCTCACAGGTCATGATATTGTGATATCAAGTCATCACGTGGGTACTTGTTAGTGAACAAGTTGTACTGGACAGACCCAACCTGAGACTACTCTGTGGATTATCATCCAATCGTGTCACGAGTAGGTCTCAATTAACAATGGTGTTGTGATCCTTTGACCTGAAGTCACATCATTCATCAAGTGGGGAAGAGCGTGCTTTGATGCCATCTAAAGTCTTCCTTGAGAAAGGTTGACGATAAGGGTGGTTGTTGGGCATGTTACGAATCATTTGGGTGTTTGTGTGTGAGCAGATATGGGATTTGTCCTCCAGTATGACATGAGTTGCATCCATGGGCCCCTTGATGGAACTGGACAGAGAAATGCATGGCCATGCTTGGTTGAGTCAATATGTGATATTGGACTCACCATTCTCTGGAAGCCCGTCCTGGATCAAGAAACTTGGATTGAGCTATTACGAGGGTGACACGGTCCATGCCTCTAGTTCTTTCCGGATATAAGGGACAAAGGGACAAAGGGACAAAGACAACGCTGATACATTGGTCATAAAGGCTTATGAGTTATAAACTCTTATTGCTTGGGGAGCAATGACGCATTGGTAGATGCCGCTCATTATTTGTGAGGTTTTTGCTTTGATACTTTCGAGATCAAGTGGGAGTCTGTTGGAGTTACCATGATGATCTGGAAGTGATCAAACATGTAATCCCACTGCCAACGCGATATGAGCCTGTAGGGTCGCATATAAGAGATGTGGAGAAGTTGGATAATTGACTGTGTTGGTAAAGGTTGCCAATCACCGACCTGACTGGGGTTGTGGGCAAAGTGTTGCCTTGAAGGATCGTCGGGTTGGGTAAATGTTGCCTTGGAGGGCTGGTAAGATTGTCATCCAAGGGTCGATAGCATTCGTCGCGAATCGTCTTTCTGATTCCCGCCGATCGACGAGAATCATCTCTTTGATTCTCGCCGATCGACGAGAATCGTCGAGAATCAATATGTTGATTCTCGACGATCGACGACTTCGACATGTATCGTCGACCGCGGCTCGACGGTCGACAAGATTCGACGTGTATCGTCAAGTGAAGCTCGACGATCGGCGAGAATCGTCGAGTATTGTACTCTGATTCTCGCCGATCCATGATGATGCTCGCCGATCGATTCTCGTCGATTGATACTCGCTGATTCTGAACCTTATTCTTGGGTGGTCTGCGGGTAGCGATAAGCCTAGGTTTATTTATACCTTTGGTATAAATACCACACTTAGGGTTTTCGGGTTATATCTGGATTTTCTCCTGCAGCGAATCGAACCCGATGGAAGAGTTCCGCTCGTTCGCTCCGCCGATCCCGATTCCCGCCGCCGGAAGAGTTCCGCCGCCGTGTTCGCTCCGTCGACCTCCTCTTCTCCGGCGGCTATCGCTGGTGCTGCTCTTCCTGGCGCGGACCTAGCAGTCCGTGGATTAGCAGAGGTGCGGTCTTCTCCTTCCCGATAATCCGTGCGACGGATAGATCGGCGTTCTCCCGCTCGTGTGGACTTCTGCAGAAACGTGGACATTATTCCACGTAGAACTCGCCGCTAGCAGGAAGAAGAAATTTGGAGCATCTCCGTTGAGTTGTGACTCAACGCCACCGAGGTAATTTTTGCCTAGTTTTTGCTAACTTCTTGATTCAACGTTCATAGCCCGATCCACATCTCTTTGGATTTTTCTTGATGTTTATTTTTCCGCTGCGTGCACAAGCGTTGTGCCATCCTCATAGAGAAACCCAACAGTCTTGTCATACCTTGGTTTGTCATTGCTTGTGGAAGATGTTCTTCTGAAGTACTTTCTAGCTATCTTGTAAAATCTCTTAGCCAAGAGACCTATAAGATCTTCATTCTGTGGAAGAACTTCTGCTTCTTCTGTTGCTTGGAAAGTTATGCTCTTCTCTTTCCTTATTGCAGGTGAAGTTCTTTGTTCAGCTTCCCTTGTTATGATGAGCTGCTTATAAGATTTGAGCTTGTCCAACAAGGTCTCAGTAGAAATTTCATTTAAACTTTTGGCTTCTTTGATTGGCCAGATCCATAAATCCCATCTGCTAGGGAAACACATGAGGATCTTATCATTGACTTCTATCAATGTGATGTCCTTCTCCAAAGATTTCAGCTCATTAATGATGAGACTGAGTCTTGTGTACATCTCAACAACAGATTCAGATTCTCCCCTTTTAAAGTTCTCATATTGAGAGATAAGGTGTGATCTTCTGTCCTTTCTCTCATCAGTAGATCAAACAACGATTGTATTGAGGGAGTTCCAGATGTCCCTTGCTGAAGAACATTCAACAATCTTCTGGAAGATGTCATCTGACATGGTCTGAGCTAATATGTTCACAGCTCTGGCATCAGTAATCTTCAGTTTTTTGTACTTCTGTCCATTCTGGTGGTGTTACAACACTGGTGCTAGTTGTTGTCAATGGTTGAGGTGGACCTGTCAAAATAAAATTATATATATCATCGTCAATAGAGTTCATGTAAAGTCTAATCCTTGTTTTCCATAGTGCAAACTTATTTAGATTCCATACAAGAGGTCTAGTGTTTGCATACTCTTTATTTTGTGCCATGATAGATAATACGACCTCTATGTACAATAAGATCTATCAGGATCTGTTGGTTTAGGTGTTATCCAGTAAAACCAAAGAACCTCCTCTGATACCAATTGAAAGTGAGGGATAGATCTACTTTACACTATGAGGGTGAATAGTGTATTTTAAAATCTTAATTTAGTTTTATAGCGGATTTAAAAACTAGTGATATATATATATATATATATATATATATATATATATATATATATATATATATATATATATATATATATATATATATATATATATAGAAGCAATCACAACACACAAATAAAGAGAATAGCAATCACAGATAACACAAGGAAATTTATAGTGTTTCCCCAATAAATCTAGGTACATCCACTCTTCTACCACCCTGGTAGGAATCTACTACAGGTTTTTGATCAGGTGGCCTGCCACCACAGGATGTTGCTCAGGTGCCTTGCCACCACAAGATCTATTTTTGTAAGGGAGATATAGCAACCCTTTGAGCTTTTGATCAGGTGCCTAAAAACAAATCTAAGTCTTTTGATCAGGTGACTTAAGAACCAAGGGGATAAACTTTTGAAGGGAGTTATAACACTATACACAGTTTATGAAAATAAACTAAAAGTTTATGATGTCTTCTCTGTCAAGGTTCTAAGAGAAGACTAGTGAATGTTGAAGCAGAAAACTCCCCCTGATTTGAGTAGAGTTTATGATCAGGAGAGGGAGTCTTTTCTTCAGGGTGTAGGACTTCTTGTATCTGAGAGATGAAGACTTTGCACAAGCAGAGACTAAAGATCTTATTCTGTAAGCTTATGAAATATGTAAGAGTATATGTTGATCTGCATGTCTCTAAGTCAGTATATCTAAGTCTGTAACCTTGAGGCGACAATCTTCTATACATATATATAGAATGCTGAGAGGAATACAAACATTTGAATTAATCTATTTTGAAACGTCTGAGGAATTCCCGAGAATGGTAACTGCCTTAGAAATTGATTAGATTTAAACTCTATGCTAAATCCATATTTAATGCTGCCTCTAAATGACTATATTCGTTAGAATATTTTTCATTAAATATCAGAGTCAAAACTGTATGTAATTAAATCTTTAAATTATTTTGCCTTCAGAATATATAACAGCCTGAAATTAAGCCTGAAACAACACTGTCTTCTGTAATTAAAACTGCCAAAAACACTACAAAGAATTAGTCGAACTCAACAAGCATTTCGTCGAACTGAGCTCAGAGTTCGTCGAACTAAATCTTCTTATTTGTCGACCTGAGCTCAGAGTATGTCGAGATGAGCTTGACTTTAATCGAGCTGAGTTTCTGAGTATAGACCGGAGTTCGTCAATCGGAGATCAAAGTTCGCCGAGCTAAACTCAGAGTTAAGACTCAGATTCGTCGAACTGAGATCGTCTGTTGGATCCCTAGTAAGATTTGGGGTAGGTTCACTAAGTTAGGATCAAATGACCACCAATCTATAGCCAGGGTCATAGTTGTGTCCTAGAGTCTAGGCCAAGTCCTTAGAGTCGACAACACATGGACCAGCTATCAACAAGAATGTCAAAGGCACAAGACATAGAAGAATTCGAAGACTGTAAAATAAGTTCGACATTCGTCGAACTCAGGTCGACGATTGTTGTGCTCAGCTTGACGATCTCAGAGAAAATTCTCTGAGCTGAGCTCGACGAACTCTATTCTTTGGTCGACGAAAACTTGGATGCTACAACAACACTTCAAGTTCAGAAAACGTCAAGATATTCTAAGTCCTTATAATCAGATTTTGGTCGATTAACTTGGTGCTCAGGTCGACGTACTTTGGACACTACACTTCAAGACTTTAACAAGGCTCCATCGACACAAGGCAGCAAATCTATCGACACCAACTAGGTCGACACCAGAAGCAATAATATGTCGACTCACAGAAGACTTGTGTCGACACAAGACAGCAAATCTGTCGACTCCAACATCAACTGTGTCGACACACAGGATTTATGTCGACACACTCCAAATTTCTGTCAACACAACAACTATGTCGAGATAAGAAGTAATTGTGTCGACACCCAGGATTTGTTTCGACACATTCCCTAGAAGTTCTGTCAACAAGTTATCAACTCGACGAACTTCATTCTCATCTCAACGATCTTCATTCTCTGGTCGATGAATTCTGGACCGTTTACTTCAACCTATTGAAGCCAGTAGTTGCTTATATTTTTCTAAGTCTAGATCCTTCTCCAGTCGACGATGACAGTTATCAGCTCGACGAACTTAAGACACAGAAAAGGTAAAGTTTCTGAAGCATACAGTTTTGTTATCAGATCGATGATCTTGGAACTCAGCTCGACGAACAAAAGTTATCTGATCGACAAACACAATAACTCAGCTTGACGAACTATGGACTCAGCTCAACGATTTCTGTCATCTGTTTGATGATTCCAGACTTAGTATTTCTTTCCTTTGTCCTCATTCTATGACAATAATTTCTGAATGATTAATGATAAAATATTCTCTGAATATTACCATTGGACGGTGCATTGATCAAGGCTTTCATCAGAATTATTGTTTTCCATTTTTCCAAGGGACAGTTTGGGAAATAAATCAATGCAGTTTATTCTCTAGGCCGTCAGCATTGATTGCAGTAGAGGAATTCAAATTTCAAAAGATAGATTCCATCAGAAAATTTAAAAGAGATTTTTCTGTTTTCCTGAACGCAGTAGTCACAAGAACATAGCAAAACAAGAACACAAAGTACACATCGAGAAGAACACAACATACATAGAGACACACAAACACATAGTGAATTACAGCCAGTCTGTCTTCAAGAGTCTCTCTGCTCCATCATTCTTTCACAGCTTTCTGATACAAAAAAGAAGCCCTAGGCTAGAGGCAGATCAGCCATTGAAGAAGAAGAACAATCAATCTAAATCAAGAGTCTTCTTTCTTCATCACTCTAGGAAACTTCAAAGGACAACAACTACTCCATCTGTCAAAACGTTCCTGCAGATTTCTCTGATAAAGGCTTAAAGACAAAAGGACTATCACCCTGCAGCAAAGCTCCAGATTTCCCTGAACTATTCTACATCTTAGGGGAGCTACTTGATAATATCATAGCCACTTGTCTTCTCTCTGATTGTTGACGGAGAAGACACCATCACCTTTCATCCCTCTCTGTATAAAGGGTTGTCATCTCCCTTCAAAATTGATTATTGGTTACAAGTCACCTGACCAAAAGACTTGAGATTTGGTTTTTGAGCACATGATCAAAATCTCAATGGTGTCAGTCACCTAATCAAAAACATGAGTGGATTCCTACCAGGGTTGTAGAAGAGTGGATGTACCCAGGTTGGGGAACCACTATAAATTTCTTGTGTCGTCTGGTTGCCCTTTCTTTTGTTTCTTGTCGTGGCTGTCATTGTTAGTTAGTTGTTGCTGTGTTTTAATTTTTTAATAAATTTCTTACAGCACTAGGACTTATCTGCAATAGCCAAAAAATTATTATAAGCTTTGAATACACTATTCACCCCCCCTCTAGAGTATTCCTGATCTAATAGCTCACTTTCAATTGGTATCAGAGGGGGTTCCTTTGGTTATACAAGCTAACCCTTGAACCAAAGATCCTTTGTTAGATCTAAATTTTATTTTTATTTCCATTTAGATTCATATACACAGCTATTGAACAGAACAAGGAATATGCAAGCACCAGACCTCCAGTTTGCAACCTAAACAGGTTTGCCATCTGGAAGGCAAGAATTAAATTATACATGAATTCTATTGATGAGGATATATACAACTCTATCTTGACAAGGTCCACCTCAAGCTTCAACTTCTACAACATCTACAAGAACTACTGCAGTTCCACCACCTGAGTGGACTGAGGCACAGAAGAAAGCAAAGATTGTTGATGCCAAGGCAATGAACATATTGGCTCAGGCTATGTTAGATGACATCTTTCAGAAGGTGGTTGAGTGCACCACTGCAAAACCAATCTGGGATTCACTCAACCAAATAGTTGCTGGCTCAGCAGATGAGAGGAAAGATAGAAGATCAAACCTCATCACACAATATGAAAACTTAAAAAGGATGAAGCAGAAACAGTTGAAGTGATGTACAATAGGCTTAGCTCCATCATCAGTGAGCTAAGGACCTTAGATAAAGAAATCACCTTGACTGAAGTAAATGACAAGATCCTTATGTGCTTCCCAAGCTCATGGGATTCGAGGATCTAGCCCATCAAGGAGGCCAGAAGCCTAAATGAGATATCCACTGAATTTCTATTAGGCAAACTAAAGTCCTATGAACAGCTGAAAAGAGCATAGCATTGCATTCAAAGCTACTGATGAGATAGAGACCCCTTCAACAAATGAAGAACTCATGAGTCTCTTTGCCAAAGGATTCTATAATATGACAAGAAAGGATTTCAGGAGGAAGTCATCAAGTCAGGATGACAAGCCTAGATATGATAAGACACCAACCAAATAAGTTGTGTGTTTTGGATGCAGGAAGCCTGGGCACTTCATCTCTGAGTTTCCAGAGAATCAAAAGAAATAAAAGAGAAGAGAAAAGGATAATAGGAGATAGCACAATAGCAGACCTTCTTCCAGCAAATACAAGAAGAAGGAGAAAGGTTTTGTGGCTGAAACCTTGAGTGAGACTGAAGAAGAATCAACATCTTCCAGCTCTAGTGAAGATGAGGAAGAAGCAAGGGCCAAGGAGGTTTGCCTCATGGCAATTGATGCTTCCAGGATCCATTTTGAAGAGGAGGACTGAGACAATGAAGAAGCTTTAGATTCTAAAGCTGACAAGGTATTGTCTTCCTTTGATTACAATTCAGATTCTTTTAGAGTTGAATTTAAAACAATGTGTATTGACATAATTAACTCAGAAAAAGATATTAAAACTCTTAGGGATAAACTAAGAAATTTAGAAAATATTAACTCTGAAAATAATAGGTTAAAGGATGAGTTATGTTTAGCTAATGAACAAATAACACTGCTAAAAACTGAGCTTTGTGGGGCTAAACAACTCGAGGAAACTCTTAATGGAAGAAGCCTCAAGCTGATGGATATCACAAGCACTGTGAATGCTAGATTAAATGACAAGCTAGGCTGGGTGCTTCATCAAGTTTGCCCCCCATCCTCACGAAAAATATTTTGACAACCCCAATAAAATTTGTCTTTGCTAAGGGGAAAGAAAAGATAAACATTAAACAAACAACAAAAAATATTCCCAAAATAATAGGTCAGAAAACCAAAAATCAGAAAACTATTAAAAACAAGGTTCAGCAGAATTTGTCGAACTTAGATCGACGAAATGCAGATAGTTCGTCGAACCCCACACGACGAACGCTGAACGAAAACTATAGTTATAATTATTTGTCTAACTGTGATCGACAAACTCTGTATGGTTCGTCGAGCAAAGGTCGAGGAATGTGGGGCACAGAAAATGAATACATTCATCCTCTAGGCAGAGATCGACGATCTCAACCCAATTCGTCGAACTCTGGTCGACTAACTCACATAAATTCGTCGAACCCACAAAAACTTAACCAAAATTTTAATTATAACAAAAACTTAAATAATTCCAGGAAAGCTTTCAATCCACTAGCTGATTGCGTTATACCACCTAGGAGATATCACCCTATAGGATATAAATCCCAACCTGAATTTTCTGTAATTTCTAGCTTTTCATTTCAGTAAAACAAAGGACCCAAGGTAACCCGGGTAAGAATATTTAACTGTTTTTCATTGCAGGTGAAGAGCTATCCAAGTGTGAATCAGACCTTGTACTTGTATAGTGGTTGCTCCAAATATATGACAGGAAGTAAGGACATTCTATCCAACTACAAGTCCAAGATGGGGCCCAAAGTCATCTTTGGTGACTCCAAATGTGGCCAGTCAGAAGGTTTTAGAGAAGTGAAGATTGGAGCTGTCACATTCAAGAAAGTGATATATGTCAGAGGACTGAAGCATAACCTCATCTCCATAAGTCAATTATGTGATGAAGGTTATCAGGTACATTTAAGTTCATCTTCATGTAATATCTCTAATAAAGAAAACCAAACAGTTTTATTTGGGAATAGACAAGGTAATATATATTTAGTTGATTTTTTATCTGCCAATTCTGATATCTGTTTACTTAATATAATTAGTAACCAGAATGACTTATGCCATAAAAGACTAGGTCATGTTAATATGAAAAACATTGCTAGGCTATCTAAAGACAACCTTGTTAGAGGTCTACCTTCTGGTTCTTACAAGAAGGAAGGCCTTTGCAGGGCTTTTCAATTAGAAAAGCAAACTAAATCAAGTTTTAAATCTGTAAATAAAAGTGATTCACCTAGGATTTTGTATTTGCTACATATGAATCTCTTTGGACCCATTGTTGTACAAAGCCTAGGAGGGAAATCCTATACCTTGGTTATTGTGGATGACTTCTCCAGGTTCACATGGGTATCCTTTCTGAGATCTGAGTCAGATACCTTCAAGGTTCTTACAGATTTTCTCAGGACCATACAGATTGAGTTGTCTACTCATGTTGCATTGATCAAAAGTGATCATGGAACAAAGTTTGAGTCTCTTCTTATGCATAATTTCTTTGAGAAGGAAGGTATCAGGCATTGCTTCTCAGCTCCTAGAACTCCCCAACAAAATGGGGTAGCTGAAAGGAAAAATAGGACATTCATTGAAGCTGCAGGTACATTGCTTGCAGATGCTTACATGCCACTAACCTTTTGGGCAGAGGCTGTAAACACTGCAAATTATGTCCTGAATAGAAGCCTGGTGGGCCAAAACCCGAACAGGCAAGCGTACCTGTCGAATCGTAGTACCAAGGTCGTATTTAAACACGGGGCTGTCAATTACTTCTACTCACGCTCTAATTATTATCCTACTGGAAAACTAATGGGATTTGAGAATTTTTTTAGAATAAAACAAAAGACAACTTGCGAGACGAAAAACTTATAATAAAAAACTAGCATTCGATCAATGATTCACCATAAAATTAGATGAGAGAGATAAAAATAAAGATAGTTTTAATTTTGCAAATCATACTCGACCGTGACGGATCCGAAAATAACACAAAATCTCGCTAGAGCATTAGGTCTCCTAACTTATAGACTCTTCGATCGAATTCTCTTTACAAACCAAAGAAGCCTAAAGTTGCATTATCGAGGTGATCCGCACTATTGGATTTGACTCCAATCCAGAGGATTTACGTCGTCCTATCTCTAGGATTGCGTTCAACTCCTTCCTTCTTTGAGTGATCTTTCACATTCATGAGCCTCTCGGCTACTCAAATATGAGATCCCAAGCCTACTACCGTATACCGGAAATACGGAGTCGACAAAAAAATAAATCAAAGAAGGATCGAGCATGAAATAACAAAAATAAAACTAAGAAAGAAAATAAACTCTCATCTCACTTCATGGATCCTCACGATCGAATGCTATAGGAAATTAGCTACGCATAATTGAAGGGGAAGACAAAACAAAATAAGAGAGAAACATTTTCATTATTATGCAAAAAGAAGTACACAAAATATAACAAAGACAAGATTATGCTATGAACAAATTTGCACTAATGGAAAAGAAAACTAATATAATAATGAAACTAACAACAACTCACAAGCACTCTCCTCTCTCCAACTCAACACTCACATTCAACTTGAAACTTTACTTTTCAAAATTTTCTCCCTTTGGCTTGAGGGATGGGGTGGCTTTTATAGGAGATGGAGAAGGATCTAGAATGAAATGAAGAGGAGGAGGCCAAGGGGGGTGGCCGGCCATGTAAAGGGGAGAGTGTTCATGCATGTTATTAAACGAAGGGGAAGAAAAGGAGGTGGGTTCAATGCATTGGTGTCAAGGTGCATGGATAGAGAAATTAATAAGAGAGAGGGGATGAGTGGGGGATGCATGAGGACTAAATGGAAGAGAAAATAATAAAGGGGAGGGAGTGGGAATGAAAGAGGGGATGCATGCATGGCATTAAATGAGGGAGAGAAGAGAAAAAATAATAAAAAGTAGAGAGAGGGACATAATATGGGTGGTCGGCCATGCAAAGGCAAAAGTGGGCTGCTAGTGTGGGCTTCATGGGCTCGGGTCGAGCTAGGATTGCATGTAGGGGCTGCTCTTGAGGGAGGGGGTGCATGGGGATGCATGTATCTTTGAAGTGGGCTGCATTTTTGAAGGAAGGCTGCACTTGGAGAGGGGCCGGGCTGCTACATGAAGAGGGCTGCATCATGTGGGCTTTATGGATGTTGAAGGGCTGCACCATTCTTCAAGGGCTGCATGTAGGGGCTGCACCATGTTGTGGGCTGCATGTAGGGGCTGCACCATGTTGTGGGCTGCATGTAGGGGCTGCACCATGCACTAATGGGCTGCTCCAATAAAGAGGGTTTCATGAACCTACAAATAACAACATAAAATAAACATTAGAAACAAAAAATTATTCACGAACATAATAATTATAACAAATAAAACTAAACATCACATAATATAATATATATATTAATAAGGCTAAACATAGCAACAAACATATTAAACATTAAAACTAAACTAAACAAAACATAACACAACATAAAATATAAAACACATAATAAATTTAGAAATTATCATAATAAAACAAAACAAACAAAAAATAAACAAAATTATAGCTAAACTTAGGAATTTAGGTTTATAAACTATACCAAAACCGATGACTAAAAGCAGTCATCAAATTCCCCCATGCTTAGACATTTGCTTGCCCTCAAGCAAATAGAAATAAAAACTAGGGAGGAGCAAAAAGAAAACAAAAGATATATATATTTTTAAGTTCCATAGTTAAGAAAAACAAAACATGAAAAATTAAACTATCCTAATATTCATATTATCAACTAGTGGGGTGAGAAGTGCACAATAGAAAATTTGAAAATGGAACCCTAAAAATCTCATTAAAACATAAGAAAAGTCTACTAATTTCTAAATCTTAAAACAAGGAATCCAAAATAAATGAAAATAAGGAAAACAAAAGTAGAGGTTCTAAATAAACGGCGCATTAACAAACTACTCGGTTGCTAGATAAACATTAACCCTAAAACACTCCAAGATAACCTCCAAAGAAATCCATCAATGATGGTGGCCATAGGCTTGTACGTTCACACTTTCTCCACTACGCGAATTTACGTTCTAAGATCAATAGGACTTCTACTAGGCATTAAAACTTGGCTTAGGTAAATGATTAGGAAGTGGAATCAAAGATAAACATGAAGGTTTTAGGCACTAAACCAAGGTGAGCTCAAAAATAAACATCGCATAAAAAATGAGAAATAACGAGTATGTCATTTTTCCAATATGAAACTACAAAAACAAGGCCATGAAAATTTTTTCTTTTATAAAATTGGCCAAACATAAACTTTTTGCATTCATTTTTTTTTTGATTTTATAATGATATATTTTTTTCTCAATTTTTTTTTCTTTTGAATAGCATTGGATAAGAAAGCTCCAAAAATAAGCTTGAGAATTTCCTATTCATTTCAAAAATAATATCCTTCCCACAAAGAATAATTTTTAAGCTCAAGTTTATAGTGCAAAAATAGGAAAGATTTTTGGCTTTGGTGAATATAATGAAATGAAAGGTGGAGCTAAAACAAGGAAAAAAGGAAAAGGCCCAAAATTGTTTTGCAAGGGTTTTGTTTTTGGTGGGCAAGAAAAGCTCAAACTATTCAAATGGTGGCCTAAATCATTTCTAAAAAATGTAAAAACGGCGCAAATGCTTCGAGAGTAGCTTGGTACAAGTTCTAGACACCAAGAAAGACTACCTCGCAAGTGAAAAAGAACTAATGATACCTAGCAACCATTCGTAAGCAACTAACCGAATAAAAAGACATAACTACACGTTGCTAGCTTATAACGTAAAAACCGGATGCCTATATTTAAGAAAAAGAAACTAGTAGAACTAAATTATGCTAAAATGATAAGTTTAGAAAACATTTTCATAGGAATTTATATAGAACTACAAAAACCGCACGGGCCTACACTTCACTAGAAGAAACATGAAAATAAAGATAGAAATATTTTTAGATTTTGTTTTTCAAATCGTTTTAAGCACAATTTTTTTTATTAATTTTTGTTTTTCTAATTTTTTTGGGTTTTATATTTTATAATTTTTTTTGGATTTTGATGTCATAACATAAAATACTATACTAATATAAAACATAATATTATTTTTTTTTCTTTTGAAAGAAGAAAAATAGAAAGGAAAGACCAAAAGAAACTAGACCCCCCCATGCTTAAATTCTTCATTGCCCTCAATGAAGAAAACATAAAGAAAAAGAGAAGGGGACTGAGAAGAAGAGAAAAAGAAAAATGCAGGAAAAATAAATAAATAAGAACAGGACTTCCCCAGGTTCGTGAGATGAAGGCGGATGTCGCTCCCCCATGCTTGCTTTTTAGAGTACTTCATCGTCAGCAGGTATGACTTGATCCATCTGATATCAGCAGCGGCGGAGCAGCGACCACAATCATGGACTTGATTGGCCTCCGGTAGAAAGAACAAAATAAAAGAAAAATAGATAGAGTCCATGGGCAGATGCCCGATAATGTTTTTTATTACAACAGTCCAAATAAAAAAGTTTCATAAAAAAAAATAGTAGTCCAAAAATAAAAATGTCCATCAGAAAATAATAAACTAAGAATCAAAAAGAAGATTCTCCTTGGCAAGAGTCATAGAATCATTAGAGAAATAAAGTTTAAGTCTATGCCCATTCACTTTAAAATCACCCTTATCGGGGTGCGAAAGCAACACAGTTCCATCAGTATAAACTTTCATGACCATAAACGGTCCAGTCCATCGAGATTTAATGTGTCCGAAGAAAATACGTAAGCGTGAATTAAAAAGAAGAACTTGATCGCCAGGTTTAAAAATTTTATGTTGGCCCAAGTTCTTATCGTGATCGACTTTCGTTTCAGGGTCGGGTGATTTTGCATATGAATTTTTCAGATTTTTGTCTTCTTCAAAAATGAGATTTTCAAGATTCTTTTGTTTAAAAATAGTTTCATTTTCAAAATTTATTTACATGGACATAACCGTATTTTGAAAAACATTTGGAGAAAGTTCAGCAGAAGAAGACGAAAAATCATTTGGAGAAATATAGGAGTCTTCTTTTAATTCATCAAGAAAAAAACAAGTGTCATCATTTTGCAAAGAATTTCTCATAGATTGATTAATATCAAAAGTAACCTCTTCATCTCCCACACGCAGAGAAAGTCTTCCGTCACTCACATTTATGATTGCTCGAGCGGTGTCTAGGAAGGGATGACCAAGGATAAGAGGGACCTCGATGTCCTCTTCAGTATCGAGAATGACAAAATCCACCGGGAAGATGAATTTGTCGACCTTCACTAGCACATCCTCAACGATACCTAATGGATACTTAATCGATCGATCAGCCAATTGAATACTCATGCGCGTAGGGCTGAGAGTGCCCAATCCTAGCTTTTTAAACAATGAAAAAGGCATCAAGTTGATGCTCGCACCTAGATCCGCTAGCGCATGTTTAATAAAAAGATCACCAAAAACGCAAGAAATTGAAAAACTACCCGGATCATGTATTTTTTTAGGCAAGTTAGAGTTTTTAACGACCGCCGAGCACTCTTCATTTAACGTTACGTGAGAAAGATTTTCCAATTTTTTTTATTCGTTAACAGGTCCTTAAGATATTTGGCGTATTTTGGCATTTGGCTTATTGCTTCATGAAATGGCAAATTTATATGAATTTGTTTAAACATTTCAAGAAAACGTGAATATTGATCATCTAATTTTTCTTTCCTAAGTCGAGCCGGATAAGGAGGTGGCGGAAATTCCTTTATAATTGTCGGAGCATCATTTTGAAACTCGTTAACTTCTTTTTCAAAAATAAGCTTTTCTTTTTCAAAATTAGATTTGTCTTTTTCTTTTTCAAAAATTTTATCATTCGATTCCGTAACGATAATATTTTCAGTAGTAGGAGAGGCAATCACCTCTGGCTCTTCCCTTGTGGTGGGCTCGTTAATAACTTTACCGCTCCGAAGGGAAATCGCATTCACGTGTTCCCTTGGGTTAGGTTCAGTGTTTGAGGGAAGAGCCCCGGGTGGCCTCTCGGAGATGACCTTGGCAAGTTGCCCGACCTGGTTCTCTAAATTTTTCACGGAGCCAGTTAGACTTCTAATGGTAGCATCATTCGAGCTTATATATTTAGAAAGTATTTCCTCCAAAGATGGAGTTTTTTGAAAATTTTGGTTTTGATATTGTGGTGGTACGAAATCGTGTGGTGGGCGTGCAGCATTAGCAGGGTTACTCCAAGAAAAATTAGGATGGTTACGCCATCCAGGATTGTAAGAGTTCGAAGAAGAATTAAAACCAGGAGGTGCAGAAAAATTAGAAAAAGCAGAAAAATTGTTGGAAGAATTATTTTGAGCAGGCCTGGGTATGTTCCCCAGATAATCCACCTGCTCGGCAGCAGCAGCATTCACATTTTCATATACCTTAGCGGCGGAGGAAGCATTCATCTCCGAAATCTTCTTGTTCAACATTTCCACTTGCAACGCCAGTTGTGAAATCGAGTCCACTTCATAGATACCTGCAGGTTTAGATGGGCGAGTCCTAAACGAATTCCACTGATAAGTGTTCATCGCCATGTCCTCGATAAGCTCAAGAGCGGCTTCCGGAGTTTTGCTGTCCAAAGAACCAGCGGAAGCAGCATCTATCATTTGCTTAGTTTCTTGATTTAGCCCATTGTAAAATGTCTGAACCTGTAACCATACAGGCAGAGCATGATGAGGGCATCTTCTCAAAAGTTCTTTGAACCTCTCCCAAGTGTCATAGAGGGTCTCAGAAGCAATTTGAGAATAAGAAGTTATATCATTTCTTAACTTAGCAGTTTTAGCGGGAGGGAAATATCTAGCAAGAAATTTATCGACTAAAATGTTCCAAGTAGTGATTGATCCTCTTGGAAGAGAACTCAACCACTGTTTGGCTTTAGTTCTTAAGGAGAAGGGGAAGAGTCTTAGCCTTATAGCATCATTTGAGACACCATTTATTTTGAAGGTGTCACAGATTTCAAGAAAATTAGCAATATGTAAGTTCGGATCTTTATCTTGTATTCCATCGAACTGTACATATTGCTGCACCATTTGGATGATGCTAGTCTTAAGCTCAAAGTTATTGTTCGCAATCGAAGGTCGAACAATACTTGTCTCTGTCCCCTCCAGATTGGGTCGAGCATAATCGGACATGGTCCTTTGCTGAGCCATTTTTGGGTTAGGGTCTCCCATTTCAGAATAATTACAATCCCCGAAGGAATCCTCAACCGCTGTTTGAGAGGTGGAAGCCCCGAATCGTAGTTGTCTCCGAAAGGAGCGTTCGATTTCTGGGTCCAAATCAACAAATAGCGACGGATTCGCTCGGGTCATGCACTAACAAAGAAAACGAGGGAAGATGAAAATGAAAGCTTGGAAAAGAAAGAAAAAGAGGAAAAGAAAGGAAAAAAAATTTTTTGTTGAAAAAAAAGATTTTTTTTAGACGGCTTGGCTCTCGAACTTCCCGAGGACTACCCGGTGAAGGGTTCGCCCGGTACTAGGTAAAATGGTGGCGCTTAAAGCCCCTTACCCTTTTCGAGAGATTTTAGGTGGGGTAGAAATAAGGTGAAGTGGGTTGATTATAAATATTTAAATATATAAATTATAATTTTTTTTTGATTATTGGAGAAGTAATAGCGCAAGCGTTTTCAAAATATTGACGAAGAAAAGTTCCCCGGCAACGGCGCCAAAAACTTGGTGGGCCAAAACCCGAACAGGCAAGCGTACCTGTCGAATCGTAGTACCAAGGTCGTATTTAAACACGGGGCTGTCAATTACTTCTACTCACGCTCTAACTATTATCCTACCGGAAAACTAATGGGATTTGAGAATTTTTTTAGAATAAAACAAAAGACAACTTGCGAGATGAAAAACTTATAATAAAAAGCTAGCATTCGATCAATGATTCACCATGAAATTAGATGAGAGAGATAAAAATAAAGATAGTTTTAATTTTGCAAATCATACTCGACCGTGACGGATCCGAAAATAACACAAAATCTCGCTAGAGCATTAGGTCTCCTAACTTATAGACTCTTCGATCGAATTCTCTTTACAAACCAAAGAAGCCTAAAGTTGCATTATCGAGGTGATCCGCACTATTGGATTTGACTCCAATCCGGAGGATTTACGTCGTCCTATCTCTAGGATTGCGTTCAAATCCTTCCTTCTTTGAGTGATCTTTCACATTCATGAGCCTCTCGGCTACTCAAATATGAGATCCCAAGCCTACTACCGTATACCGGAAATACGGAGTCGACAAAAAAATATATCAAAGAAGGATCGAGCATGAAATAACAAAAATAAAACTAAGAAAGAAAATAAACTCTCATCTCACTTCATGGATCCTCACGATCGAATGCTATAGGAAATTAGCTACGCATAATTGAAGGGGAAGAAAAACAGAATAAGAGAGAAACATTTTCATTATTATGCAAAAAGAAGTACACAAAATATAACAAAGACAAGATTATGCTATGAATAAATTTGCACTAATGGAAAAGAAAACTAATATAATAATGAAACTAACAACAACTCACAAGCACTCTCCTCTCTCCAACTCAACACTCACATTCAACTTGAAACTTTACTTTTCAAAATTTTCTCCCTTTGGCTTGAGGGATGGGGTGGCTTTTATAGGAGATGGAGAAGGATCTAGAATGAAATGAAGAGGAGGAGGCCAAGGGGGGTGGCCGGCCATGTAAAGGGGAGAGTGTTCATGCATGTTATTAAATGAAGGGGAAGAAAAGGAGGTGGGTTCAATGCATTGGTGGCAAGGTGCATGGATAGAGAAATTAATAAGAGAGAGGGGATGAGTGGGGGATGCATGAGGAATAAATGGAAGAGAAAATAATAAAGGGGAGGGAGTGGGAATGAAAGAGGGGATGCATGCATGGCATTAAATGAGGGAGAGAAGAGAAAAAATAATAAAAAGTAGAGAGAGGGACATAATATGGGTGGCCGGCCATGCAAAGGCAAAAGTGGGCTGCTAGTGTGGGCTTCATGGGCTCGGGTAGAGCTAGGATTGCATGTAGGGGCTGCTCTTGAGGGAGGGGATGCATGGGGCTGCATGTATCTTTGAAGTGGGCTGCATTTTTGAAGGAAGGCTGCACTTGGAGAGGGGCCGGGCTGCTACATGAAGAGGGCTGCATCATGTGGGCTTTATGGATGTTGAAGGGCTGCACCATTCTTCAAGGGCTGCATGTAGGGGCTGCACCATGTTGTGGGCTGCATGTAGGGGCTGCACCATGTTGTGGGCTGCATGTAGGGGCTGCACCATGTTGTGGGCTGCATGTAGGGGCTGCACCATGCACTAATGGGCTGCTCCAATAAAGAGGGTTGCATGAACCTACAAATAACAACATAAAATAAACATTAGAAACAAAAAATTATTCACGAACATAATAATTATAACAAATAAAACTAAACATCACAGAATATAATATATATATTAATAAGGCTAAACATAGCAACAAACATATTAAACATTAAAACTAAACTAAACTAAACATAACACAACATAAAATATAAAACACATAATAAATTTAGAAATTATCATAATAAAACAAAACAAACAAAAAATAAACAAAATTATAGCTAAACTTAGGAATTTAGGTTTATAAACTATACCAAAACCGATGACTAAAAGCAGTCATCAAAGCCTGATACATAAACTGAAGAATAGGACTCCCTATGAATTACTTAAAAGGAAGAAACCTAAAATCAACTATTTTAAAGTATTTGGATGTATATGTTATATTCACAACAATAACAAAAAATACATTAGAAAGTTTGAGGTAAGGATGAAGAGGGAATTTTTCTAGGATATTCCCAAGTAAGCAAAGCCTATAAGGTTTTTAATAAATCATCATTAAAAATTGAAGAGTCCATTCATGTTTGTTTTGATGAAACTAACATTTTTTGCAAGGAGAAAGGGATTTCTACCAATAGCCCTTTGCAGGTACCTCACTTGTGTGAGAGTTTGGATGGACTAAACCTTACCCAAGAGGTTCCAACACATCCTTCTCCACAAGTCATTGAAGAAAGTGAAGATGAAGGCACTTAAGGACTTGACCTTCCTCCAACAAAAACACAATTCCACAAGAGTAATTAATCCAAGATGTTGTTGCACAACCAACTCCACTCACTGATTTAGTCACACTTAGGGATCACACCAGATATCATGTGATTGGAGACATATCAGTAGGTGTACAGACAAAGCATCAACTCAATCAATATGTGAAGCATGCCTGTTTTCTCTCTCAGGTTGAACCTCTATCCATCCATGATGCTGAGCAAGATCCCCACTGGATCATTGCAATATAGGAGGTATTAAATCAATTTGAGAGATGTAGAGTTTGGGATTCTGTTCCAAGACACCAAGACTATCCAGTCAATGGAACCAAATGGGTATACAGAAACAAACTGGATGCCTAAGGAGTGATTGTGAGAAAAAAGGCTATTCTTGTTGCTCAAGGTTCTAGGCAAGAGGAAGGGATTGACTATGACCAAACATTTGCACCAGTTGCAAGGTTAGAGGCCATCAAAAATTTTCTAGCCTATGTAGCATACAAAAGATTCAAAGTATATCAGATGGATGTGAAGAGTGCATTCCTCAATGGAGTACTTAAAGAAGATATTTATGTTGAACAACCTCCAGGTTTTGTCTCTCCAACTCACCCTTATCATGTTTTCAAATTGCATAAAGTTGTTTATGGTCTCAAGCAAGCTCCAAGAGCCTGGTATGAAACCCTAGCTAGCTTTTTGATAGAGCATAAATTCATTAGAGGCATTGTAGATAGAACTCTTTTCACTAGACATCATATGGATCAAATACTGTTAGTACAAATATATGTGGATGACAATATATTTGGGTCTACTGATTCCAAATTATACAAGAGGTTCTCTGAGCTCATGCATTCAAAATTTGAAATGAGTAGCATGGGTGAGCTCTCCTACTTCCTTGGTTTCCAAGTGAAGCAGTTTTCATCTTCATATCTCAAGCTAAGTATGCTAAAGATCTTATAAAGAAGTTTGGTAGGGATGATGCTTCAACAAAGATAACACCTATTACTACTAATGCTGTGATTAACTCTGATCCATATGGGAAACTTGTGGACCAGAAATTATATAGCAGCATTGTTGGGTCCATACTATATCTTACAGGAAGCAGGCCTGATATTATGTTTGCCACATGCCTTTGTGCTAGGTTCCAAGTGAACCCAAAAGAATCTCATCTAATTTTCTTAAAAAGGATTTTGAGATATATAAAGAGTTGTCCTAGTCTATGCCTATGGTATCCAGTTGAGTCAGAGTTTTATTTAACTGGATTTTCAGATGCTGACTTTGCTAGATGCAGGGTTGATAGGAAAAAGCACCTCACGGACTTGTTAGTTCCGTGGTATGAGGTCGGTATCCTGGTTTTTTAAGAAACAGTCATCTTTGTCCACCTTAACTACTGAGGTTGAGTAATTTGCAGCTGGTAGCTGTTGTTCCCAAATGTCGTGGCTTCAAAATCAATTGCTAGACTATGGTCTCAACTTAGATAATTCAACTCTCTTTTGTGAAAACACAAGTGCTATAGCAATAACACAAAATCCAGTCCATCACAGTAGGACTAAGCATATAGACATTAGACATCATTTCATTAGCGAGTGTGTAGACAAAAACAAAATTAATCTTGTTTATATCTACATAGATTTACAAAGAGCTGATATATTCACTGGTATCAGAGAGTGTCTATATCTACACCAAACCTCTGGATGAGAGAAATCATCTATTCTTTATAAATCAGCTTGAAATGATCAATGAAGAAGACTTAGTTTAGTTTCTATCTGCACTCGACGAATTATCCAGAGTTCGTCGAACGAAGCTCGACGAACTAGGGAAAGTTCGGGAGATATTCGTCGAACGGAGGACGACGAATTCTCCGAGAGTGAAGTTGTTTTCGTCGAATGGAGATCGACGAATCCACTTCAGAAAACTTTTGTCGAACGGAGCTCGATGAAATGTCTTCAACTCTTCCAGCTGAGCTCGATGAATTATTTCACTATCAATTATTTCATCAATCTCAGGTCGAAGAACTTCTTATTTTTCGTGGAACAGAGTTTGCCGATTCATATTCAAAAAAAACCTTATAACTAGGTTTTTTTTTGACCTCTATCCCGCACTTTCTGTTCCCCTTGCACTTGATCACCGTTTATCTCTTTTGCAGGTGATTTTATGGTTATTTAAGCAGGAGCCCTAGCTGCATGAAGTTTGACACTGGATTTGACGTCGACTTCGATTCTTTTCAACAATCAGATCCTATTTTTCTACATATTCTGGAACTTCTGGATGAACAACAATTGAAAATCTGATGACTAATAGAACCAAACTATCTGCAACTGAAATTAGAGAATGGGTTTACACGTCATCTACCTCAGAGGAGAACAACATGACAGGAACAATTGCGGGTAATTCTGTGTTTTTATCTCCCGCCGTACTTACTGAAATTTTTGGATTGATTTATGGAGAAGAACAATTAGACATTAATTCTGAAGAATATGATAATATGTTAGGTTTGATGGTTTATACTGGAGATAACCCCAATAAGCTATTGAAGAAACATCTATCTGCAGAATTTAAGTTTTTGGCAGATATTGTTGGGAAGGTTTTGCTGGGCAAGCATACTGCCCATGATTACATAACTAGACATCAGTTTCTGGTTATGTGTGCAATGGTTAATCATACGAAAGTGGATTGTGCACAGATCATTTTTGATCTTATTAAGAAAAAGTGTAATAAGAAAGAAGTTTGCTTTGGAAGGATCCTAGGGATCTTCCTAAAGGAGAAGGCTGCTGAATCCCTGGTCTCACAGACCATATTCATTAATGCTAGCAAGAGGATTACATGCACATTGTTTGGCAGGTGGGAGAGGACCATAACTAAGCCATCCAAGGCTTCAACCTCTTCCACCCCAGCTTCTAAAAGCACTAGGGCTGTAACAGCCATTCCCCACCCTACTGAAGAGATCATCCCCACACCTCCATCTCTTCCAGCAACTCAACAACACTCGCCCTCCACAGTTTATAATCCCTCTCCTCAACCACATCCATAACTCCAACAATAACTCCAACAAGTTCATGTCCCTCCTACAGTTACATCTTCTGCCACCTCTCCACCCATAGATCTTACCAACAACCCCTCATCTCCTACTCAGAAATACCATAAACCCACTCTACCTCAATCACCCCTATCCACCCAATGCTACACCAGATCCAACACCACCCTCATCTCATCTTCCACCACACTTATCCTCGATACCATCCTTCAATCTCCTGACATCTCCTGCCAATTCTCCTCCTCCTCCAAATCCATCCACTCAGGATATCCCCATGACAGATGTCCCTCCTCTACCATCTCCAACATCTACCATCCATCAAAATGTCTCCACCGAACATTCTACTGAACCATCTGCTACTCCACCTCTAGATCCCTTTACCATCTCCTCTGTAATTACTCTGATCACTCCTCTACTCAAATCTCTCATAGCTTGGCCCTCTCTACCCTCACTGCTGCCCCCTCTTCATTTAGGGGCCTGACTCCAGTTAACACTGAAATTAGGCAGGGGGAGATGCTTAATGAAGAAGCTGAAGCAGCTCCACCAGTAGCTCCAGTCTCAGTTTCTCCAGCTCCAGCAATAGCAGATACAGAGGAAGTAATAGCAGATACAGAATTTATACCAGATGATATAGATTTAATTGATTTGATTCATTTCATTGAGACTGACATGGACTTTGATGAGTCAGTTACTTAAGAAATAGTCACTAAAGAAATTCTTTCTGTTGTTGATTTCATGTTAAATCCCACAGTAGACTTAGTTCATTTACTGAAAGTTTTTGATACTGCATTTTTGAAAGTTATTCCAGTAGTATATACTAAGACATCATTGGCTATTGTTCCACATACTTCCCCAATCTCTCCAAATATTGCCAAGCAACTCAGGGACACTTTTGTTGTTTCAAAGCCAGTAGTCATGCCATCTCCAGAAGAGGTCATCACTGCTCTGACTTTTGTAATGGATGACTCTCCCATACCAGCTCTGGATGACTTGATCCTGGCTGATATTGAAGAAGAAGATAAGGCAGTTGCTGAAAGCACTGTCAAAATCAGTTCTCCAGCTTCTCCTGTGGCTTCTCCTCCAGCAATTGTTGAAGTTCCTGCTCAAGCTCTATCTCTACCTCTAGCTCCTGAAAAGCCTATCATTTCTGCTGAGGCTCTGAAAGCTCTAAATGACTTATAAGATAACCCTCAGTCATCTAATAATGATGATGATGAGGATGAGGATGATGATTCTGATGATGAACCCAAGAGGAAGCAGGTATCCAAGAAAAGAAAAGCCCCTCCTCCTCCTGCTCCAAAGCTAAATACAAACAATGACACTCCCTATTATATTCTCCAAAAGATAACTCCATACAAAGGGATGCCATCTTGGATGTGGTTATCCAAAAATCAGCACAAGTAGAGGGAGAAAATCAGAAGGTACTCTCCTCCTCCAGTTCAAAGATTCAGAAAAGATCCACCTCCTCCACCTCCTCCAGCTGCTAGTGCTTCAAGCACATATTCTCAAGGATCTAACCCACTTTAAACATATCAAATACACCAAGGGAAATCATATGGAAGCAGCCAGCACAGGCAGTATTCTTCAGGAAAGCAGCATCAACGGCAGCAGCAACATCAACAACAACAGAAACAATTCACTGTACATCAACCAGCTGAAGGCTCTAAAAGACCATCCTCTCCTCCTATTCCTTTTGAGGATCCAGAGACAACTACTATTGCTAGAATGGCCAGGTTCCAGGAACTAGTGGGCCTTTCTATGATTAACAAAGCCAAAGCTGAAGGAAAGGATCCTTTTGAATATTCAAAAATGTCAAAGTATAGGAAAGAGGAACTTAAGATATTTGAAGAAGCTAACAAGATTTTCAATGTGGATGACTACATGAAGTTGCACCCAGAAGCCGTTGTCGCCAGAGCTACATGTTTGAAGATTATAGGGGCTGTTGATATGACCATGACAAAAGTGGAAGCTTCAGATCCAAACAGATAGTTTGTGTTTACAAAGCCTGGAGAGAAGAGCAAGCAAGAAATGCCAAAGGAAAAGAAACAGAAGCAGTAAATTTTTAACTCTATTGTTTTCCACAATTATCTATAACTGCTCTATATTCTGAACAAAGCTTATGTATATATATATCTGTTGCATGTGTTATTGATCTCTGCCAGATATATGCTTTTTTCTATTTTGTTTATTTTCAATTTTGATTTGAGTCTGTAATTAGGTACCTCACCCAAATAGGGGGAGATTGTTGGATCCCTAGTAAGATTTGGGCTAGGTTCACTAAGTTAGGATCAAATGACCCACAATGTTTAGCCAGGGTCATAGTTGTGTCCTAGAGTTTAGGCCAAGTCCATAGAGTCAACAACACATGGACCAACTAACAACAAGACTGCCAGAGACTCAAGACTTAGAAGAATTCAAAGACTTTAAAATGAGTTTGACATTGGTCGAACTCAGGTCGACGATTCTCGTGCTCAGCTCGATGATCTCAGAGAAAATTCTCTGAGCAGAGCTCGACGAACTCTATTCTTTGGTCAACAAAAACTTGGACGCTACAACAACACTTCAAGTTCAGAAAACATCAAGATATTCTAAGTCCTTAGAATCAGATTTTGGTCGACGAACTTGGTGCTCAGGTTGACGAACTTTGGATACTACACTTCAACACTTCAACAAGGTCGTGTCGACACCAGACAACAAATCTGTCGACACCAACTGGGTCGACACCAGAAGTAAGAATATGTCAACTCACAGAAGACTTGTGTCGACAGCAGACAGCAAATCTGTCGACCCCAACATCAACTGTGTAGACACATAGAATTTATGTCGACACACTCCAGATTTCTGTCAACACAACTGCTATGTCAAGACAAGAAGTAATTGTGTCGACACCCAGGATTTGTGTCGACAAATTCCTTAGAAGTTCTGTCAACAAGTTATCAGCTCGACGAACTTCATTCTCAGCTCGACGAACTTCATTCTCTGATCGACGAATTCTGGACCCTTTACTTCAACCTGTTGAAGCCAGTAGTTGCTCATATTTTTCTAAGTCCAAAACTTTCCCCAGTCGATGATGACAGTTATCAGCTCGACGAACTTCAGACACAGAAAAGGCAAGGTTTCTGAAGCATACAGTTCTGTTATCAGATCGACAATCTTGGAACTCAGCTCGACGAACAAAAGTTATCTGATCGACGAACACAGCATCTCAGCTCGACGAACTGTGGACTCAGCTCTACGATTTCTGTCATCTGTTCGATGATTCCAGACTTAGTATTTCTTTCCTCTGTCCTCATTCTATGACAATAATTTCTGAATGATTAATGATAAAATATTCTCTGAATATTACCGTTGGACGGTGCATTGATCAAGGCTTTCATCTGAATTATTGTTTCCATTTTTCCAAGGGACAATTGAGGAAATAAATCAATGCAGTTTATTCTCTAGGCCTTCAGCATTGATTGCAGCAGAGGAATTCAAATTTCGAAAGACAGATTCCATCAGATAATTTAAAAGAGATTTTTCTCTTTTCATGAACACAGTAGTCCCAAGAACATAGCAAAGACAAGAACACAGAGTACACATAAAGAAGAACACAACATACACAGAGATACACAAACACAAAGAGAATTACAGTCAGTCTGTCTTCAAGAGTCTCTCTGCTCCATCATTCTTTCACAGCTTTCTGATGCAGAAAAGAAGCCCTAGGCCAGAGGCAGATCAGCTATTGAAGAAGAAGAACAATCAATCTAAATCAAGAGTCTTCTTTCTTCATCACTCCAGGAAACTTCAAAGGACAACAACTACTCCATCTGTCAAGAAGTTCCTACAAATTTCTCTAATAAAGGCTTAAAGACTGAAGGCCTATCACACTGCAACAAAGCTCTAGATTTCCCTGAACTATTTTACATCTCAGGGGGAGCTACTTGCTAATATCATATCCACTTGTCTTCTCTCTGATTGTTGACAGAGAAGACACCATCACCTCTCATCCCTCTCTGTATAAATGGTTGTCATCTCCCTTCAAAAGTAATTCTTGGTTACAAGTCACCTGACCAAAAGACTTGAGATTTGGTTTTTGAGCACCTGATCAAAAGCTCATTGGTGTCAGGCGTTTGATAAAAAATCTGAGTGGATTTCTACCAGGGTGGTATAAGATTGGATGTACCCAGGTTGGGGAACCACTATAAATTTCTTGTGTCGTCTGGTTGACCTTTATTTTGTTTCTTGTTGTGGCTGTGATTGTTAGTTAGTTGTTGTTGTGTTTTAATTTTTTAATCTATTTCTTATAGCACTAGGACTTATCTGCAATAGCTAGAAATTTTTTATAAGCTTTGAATACTCTATTCACCCCCTCTAGAGTATTCCTTTTCTAACAGCTCACTTTCATCGTCGTTCGTTGAACGCAGCTCTGCTATCATCGAATTGAATTCTGCTATCATCGATCTCCATTTCTCTAGAATTCTTCTGAGGCAATAACCCTAGAAATAAACCTACGACCCTAGACTATATAAAATGGTCAAACTAAACATCCTAATAGTAATCCTAGCCCAAATAAGTAATAGGGTTCCAACAGGTGCGTCTATTGCCAACCGGTGATGCCGGCCGGCTGCCACCATCTCTCCCTCTCCTCAATATCTCGGGGCTGATTGTGGCGCCCCGTTCCTGGGCGGCCTCGCCACGGTCGACCAATGCAAGAATTGGCCACAGCTAGCCCCTTCGAGGGCCGGCCGTGGATGCTCGATCCCGGGAGGCTTCGCCGCTACTGTCCCCGCGAGGCCTGATTGTGACCGCCATATCCCAGACGGTCTCCCTATCACCATACCCAGCAAGGGCTTGCCAAGGCCTCCCAAATTTCGGCAGCCTCACCACAGTCGTCCCTTGCAAGGCCTGGGCAAGGCTGGCCTGACCCGGGCGGCATCTCCACAGCCAGCCCCCATAAGAGCCGGCCAAGGCTGCACCGATATGGGTGGCCTTGACGCGGCCGACCCCCATAAGGGACATCCAAGATAGCCCATGTCTGGGCAGCCTCGCCGAGGCTGACCCTTATTAGGTATGGTCAGGGCCTCCCGAACTCGAGCGGCCATGCCGCGGCCGGCCCCAACAAGGGCCTACCAAGGTATCCTGGATCCTGGCGACCTCGCCACATCCATCCCCCGCGAAGGCCAACTAAGGACTCCCCTACCCATGCGCCCTTGCCACGAACGGACACACCTCCCAGCTGCTCGCCGCATGCGAGAGGTGCGGCCGCTGCCCCTCCATCTTTGTCAGGCCCATATTCTCTTTGGGTTGGATATCTTTCGGCCCATGGGTAGTGTTGGATCCCTAGTATGATTTGGGCTAGGTTCACTATCTAGGATAATTGACCCAAAATGTACAGCCAGGGTCACATCTGTGTTCTAGAGTTTAGGCTAAGTCATTAGAAACAACCACACATAGACCAGCCAACAGAATACTGCAGAAGACTCAGACTTAGAAGAAAATCAAGTTCAAGAAAGTGAGTTCGACATTTGTCGAACTCAGCTCGACGAAAGTCGTGCTCTGCTCGAGGAACTCAGAGCAAATTCTCTGAGTTGAGCTCGATGATATTCGAGCTCAGGTAGACGAATTCTGGGCGATCAACTTTAACACATTAAGTCCAGAATCCTTTCTCTGAACTCAGGTCGACGAAGTATCATTATCAGCTCGACGAACTTAGAGCATAAAAATGGGAAGTTCTTCACAGAAACTAGTTAGCTGATTTTAGGTCAACGAACAAGGATTCCAAGGTCGACGAAAAAGATTTCTCAGCTCGACGAACTATGGACACAGGTCGACAAAATATGTTCTCTGCTCGATGATTGCTGTGCAGTTCCAGACTTGAAATTTTCCCTTGATTTTGTCCTTATTCTATTGCAGTAATTCCTGAATAATCAATGCTTATATTCTCTGGAAATAGCCGTTAGTGGCAGCATTGATTATAGTATTCATCAGGATTATTACTTGCCATATTTTAATAGGATAGCTGGGGAAATCCATTAATGCAATATTCTCTCCAGCCGGCTTTTCATTCTCCAGGCACTCAGCATTCAATGTAGACAACTCAAATTCAAAGGAGAAATTAGATAGAGATAGAAAAGATATTCTTCTCTTTCAGTCGACAACACACAACAGACAACAAGGATAGAAGAACACAAAGAAAGACAGGCACCAGAAATTATTTAAAAAAAGGCTTTGTCTGTCTTCATCAGGGGTTCTTCCTCCAGCAAGCTAAAAAGAGACAATCAACTTCTATCTGTCTACAGCTTTTTGGAGATCTTTTCAAGAAGACCTACTCACCCTGTAAAGCTTCCACTCTTCCTGAACAAATCTTCATCTCAGGGGGAGCTTTGATAACATAAAGATCCACTAATCTTCTCAGTTATTTTGTGAAAGAGAAGACACCATAACTCTCTCACCTCCTCTCTGTACAAAGGGTTCTTTAACTCCCTTCAAAAGTTATTCATTGGTTGCAAGTCTCCTGATCAAAAGACTTGAGTTAGTTTTTGAGCACCTGATCAAAAGCTCATTGGTGGCAGTCACCTGATCAAAACCTGTAGTGTATTCCTACCAGGGTGGTAGAAGAGTCGATGTACCCAGGTTGGGGAAACACTATAAAATTTTTTGTGTTGTCTGGTTGCCCTTTTCTTTTTGTTCTTACTGTGCATGTGATAGATTAGGTTATATGTGCTGTGTTAGAATAGCTTATCTTAGGATAACTTTTAGCTTACTGTTAATTTGATATCTCTCAAGTCATTACTCTGATATTACTTCTAAAATAGTCAAAAGAATTTTTATTACTCTATACACCCCCTCTAGAGTAAATCAGATCTAACCCTCACTTTCAATTGGTATCAGAGCAGTTTCCTTTGGCTGTACAAGCTAACCCTTGAGCAAAAAGATTCTATGTTAGATCTGATCGTTTATTTCTCTTAGAATTATTTTCACAGCATGGCACAAAATAAGGATTATTCAAGCACCAGACCTCCAGTTTGCAATTTAAATAGATTTGCAATCTGGGAGGCAAGAATAAAGCTCTATATGAACTCTATTGATGAGGACATTTTCAACTCTATTTTGATAGGCCTTCCTCAAGCAACTGCTTCTACATCCACATCAACTTCTAGCACTCATGCAGTTCCACCACCTGAGTGGACTGATGCACAGAAGGAAGCTAAGATTGCAGATGCCAAAACCATGAACATTCTAGCTCAGAGTATGTTTGATGATATATTTCAAAAGGTGGCTGAGTGCACTCCAGCTAAAGCCATCTGGGATTCTCTAAATCAGTTGGTGGCTGGATCTGCTGATGAGAGAAAGGATAGGAGATCCAATCTCATCTCACAATATGAGAACTTCAAGAAGGATGAAGTTGAGTCAGTGAGTGGTATGTACAACTGGATTAGCTCAATCATCAATGAGCTAAAGATCTTGGACAAGGACATCACTCTGACAGAAATCAATGATAAAATCCTCATGTGCTTCCCTAGCACATGGGATTCAAGAATTTGGCCAATCAGAGAAGCCAGAAGCATGACAGAATCTCTTCTGAATCACTGCTTGGAAAGTTAAAAACCTATGAGCAATTAATGAAGACCAGAGAAGCAGCAGCTGATCAAAAGAGTCTAATACCTATCAGGAAGGAGCACAATACTGCATTCAAGGCTGCTGAAGAGTCTGAAGGGACTTCAGTCAATGAAGAGCTGATGAGCCTCTTTTCCAAAAGATTCTTCAAGATGGCAAAGAAGGACTTTTGAAGAGTGTCATCAAGGAAAGATGATAAGCTAAGGTATGACAAGACTCCATCTAAGGAAATTGTCTGTTTTGGATGAAGGAAGCCTGGACACTTCATCTCAGAATGTCCAAAAACTCAGAAGATGGACAGAAGAAGAGAAAAGGATTCCAGAAGAACACATCATAGCAAGCCCTCCTCCAGCAAATACCAGAGGAAGGAGAAAGGTTTGTTACACAAACCTGGAGTGATACTGAGGAAGAGTCATCATCCTCCAACTCCAGTGATGATGAAGAAGAAGAGAACCAAAGGAAGTTTGCCTAATGGCAATAAATAATTCCTACAGTTAGTCAGAGGCTGAAGCTTCAGAAGATGAGAGATCTCTATCGGTAGAGGATCGGGTAATAACATCCTATGATTTTAATTCAGAAGAATTTAAAAATGAATTTAAAAATCTGTGATTAGATCTAATAGACTCTGAGAAGGAAATCAAACTTCTCAGAGAAAGATTAACTGAACAAGATAAGTACATTACTGAAAATGCTAAACTAACAGATGAACTTACCTCACCAAATGAACAAATTGCTTTCTTAAAAACTGAAATAAGCAATGCCAAGAAATTAGAAGAATCACTTAATGGTAGAAGTTTAAAAATGTTAGACATAACCAGTACACTAAATGTTAGGGCAAATAATAGTAAACTAGGACTAGGTTCATCATCTAGTGAATCACCAATAATCCATAAGAATCATTTATCTAAACCTGTAAATTTCATTTCAGATAAGGGTAAGGAAAATACTGAACAAGTAGACAAAGTAAATGAAGTCTTAAAATAAATGGAACTCAAACAAAAATCTAAGAAAAAGAAGAAAAATAACTACAACAATGTTCAACAGATTTCGTCGAACTCAGATCGACGAAATATGTACAGTTTGTCGACCTCAGCACAATGAACTCTGAACGCCAACTATAATAATAATTATTCTTCCATCCACGATCGATGAAACCAGTCTGGTTCGTCAACTATAGATCGACAAAATTGGTGCCATGTGAATGAATACTTTCATTCTTCGAACAGAGATCGAAGATCTTATCTAAATTCGCCGACCTCAGTTCGACGAACATACCAGAGTTCGTCGATCCCAGATCAATCTTATAGAAACTTCAACTCCAACAGAAAGTATAATAATCACCTTAATCAACCTAGGGAGAATATCAACCAATTTACCCAATGGATAATTCTTCCCAAAAGATTTCACCCCTTAGGGTATAAAAGCCAACCTGAATGTTCTTACATTTCCAGTTTTTCCTATGAAAAGAAACAAGGACCCAAGGTGACCTGGGTCAAGAACATCCAACTTGTTTCCTTACAGGTGAAGAACTATCCTATCACTCAAAATAAGTGGTATATGGATAGTGGGTGCTCAAAGAACATGACTTTATGTAAGGACAACCTAATAAATTTTAAGGCAAAGCTGGGTCCAAGAGTGATCTTTGGAGATTCTAGCTTTGAACAAATTAAAGGCTATGGAGACATCAACAGTAGAACTGTCACTTTCAGAAAAGTGGCATATATAAATAGTTTCAAATATAATCTAATATCTATGAGTCAGTTATGTGATGCAGGTTATCAGGTTTACTTTAATAATTCCAAGTGTATTATTTATTCAAATAACCAAACTGTTTTAACAGGTTGTAGACAAGGGAATATATACCTAGTAAACTTTAACTCTGCTAGTTCAGAACTATGTTTATTCAATCAAGTAAGTAATAACAATATTCTTCGGCACAAGAGACTAGGTCATGTTAACCTTAAGAACATCTCTAAGCTATCTAGGGACAACCTTGTTAGAGGATTGCCTGCTGGCCCCTATAAGAAGGAAAGCCTATGCAAGGTTTGTCAAGAAGGCAAGCAAACTAAAAATAGCTTTAAGTTAATTAATAAGAGTGACTCACCTAAGATTCTGTACTTGCTACATATGGATCTTTTTGGACCCATAGTTGTACAAAGCTTAGGAGGGAAGTCTTACACTCTAGTTATTGTAGATGACTTCTCTAGATTCTCTTGGGTGTTCTTCTTGAGAAAAAAGTCAGATAACTTTAAAGTCCTTACAGACTTTCTTAAGAGCATAAGGATTGAGTATTCTACTCCAATTGTATTGATCAGAAGTGATCATGGTACTTAGTTTGAATCTCTTCACATGCAAAGCTTTTGTGATGAGGAAGGTATCAAGCATTATTTCTCTGCTCCTAAAACTCCTCAATAAAATGGGGTAGCTGAAAGGAAAAACAGGACCATCATTGAATCTGCAGGAACATTGCTTGCAGATACACACATGCCCCTATCCTTTTGGGCAGAGGTTGTGAGCACATCAAACTATGTGCTGAATAGAAGTTTGATACACAAATTTAAGGGTAAGACCCCCTATGAATTACTCAAAGGGAAGAAACCTAAAATTGATTATTTTAGAATTTTTGGATGTAGATGTTTCATTCATAACAATAATAAGAAACACATTAAAAATTTTGAAGCTAAAGCTACAGAGGGAATTTTTCTTGGATATTCGCAAGTTAGCAAGGCTTATTGGGTTTTCAATAAATCATCCTTAAAGATAGAAGAATCTGTACATATTTCATTTGATGAAGCTAACATGTATTATAAGGAGAATGATTCTTCTACCTCAGATCTTTTATAGGTACCTCACTTGTGTGAGAAATTGGGTGAGTTAAAACTTACACAAAAGGTCATATCACAGGAAACTCCACAAGCTGATTACGATAGTGAAGAAGAATTTTTGGAAGTGGTTAAACCTCCTTCAACAGCAGACATTACTCCACAAGAGGAATTAACTCTAAATGCTATTGCTGAATTAACTCCACCCATTGATCTTGTCACACTAAGGGATCACCCTAGATATCAAGTGATTGGAGACATGTCAATAGGTGTACAGATAAGGAATCAACTCAACCAAGATATGATGCATGCATGTTTCCTCTCTCAAGTTGAGTATCAATCCATAAATGATGCAGAGCAAGATCTCCATTGGATTATTGCAATGCAAGAGGAGCTCAATCAATTTCAGAGATGCAGAGTTGGGGACGTGGTTGCAAGGCCAAAAGGCTGTCCAGTAATTGGAACCAAGTGGGTATTTAGAATCAAACTTGATACCCAAGGTGTAATTGTGAGAAACAACGCTAGGCTTGTTGCTCAAGGCTATAGGCAAGCAGAAGGCATTTACTATAATCAAACCTTTGCTCCTATTGCAAGGCTAGAAACAATCAGGATTTTTCTTGTTTATGCTGCTTTTAAGGAGTTTAAAGTCTACCAAATGGATGTCAAGAGTGCTTTATTGAATGGAGAACTAAAGGAAGAGGTTTATGTTGAACAACCCCTAGGTTTTATCTCTTCTACTCATCGCTCATATGTTTTTAGACTGCATAAAGCTCTCTATGGTTTAAAGCAAGCTCCATGAGCTTGGTATGAGACCTTAGATAGCTTCTTGATAGAGCATAAATTCTCTAGAAGCATTATAGATAGGACATTATTCACTAGGAACCATAAGGATCAAATATTGTTAGTACAAATTTATGAAGATGATATTATATTTGGGTCTACAGATTCCAAACTATGCAAGATGTTATTTGACCTCATGTATTCAAAGTTTGAAATGAGTAGGATGGGTGAGCTCTCCTACTTCCTTGGTCTCCGAGTGAAGCAGCTACCTGATGACATCTTCATATCTCAGGCTAAGTATGCTAAGGAGCTTCTCAAAAAGTTTGGGATGGCTAATTCCTCAGCAAAGAAAACACTCATGACGACTTATGCTGTAATAGACTCTGATGAACATGAGAAACCTGTTGATCAAAAATTATATAGGGGCATTATTGGGTCAATACTATACCTTATAACAAGCAGACCTGACATAATGTTTGCCACATGTCGTTGTGCTAGGTTCCATGTGAACCCTAAAGAATCTCATATAATTTTCTTAAAAAGGATTTTCAGATATATAAATAGTTGTACTAGTCTAGGACTTTAGTATCACACTGAGTTAGAGTTTGGGTTAATTGGATACTCAGATGCTGACTTTGCTGGATGCAGATTCGACAGAAAAAGTATCTCGGGAACATGCCAGTTCTGTGGTATGAGATTAGTCTCTTGGTTTATCAAGAAGAAATCATCCGTGTCTACATCAACTGCCGAAGCAGAATATATAGCAGCTGGCAGTTACTGTTCCCAGATGCTATGGATTCAGAACCAACTTCTAGACTATGGGTTCAACTTAAATAATTCAACTCTGCTATGTGACAACATAATTGCTATATCCATAGCACAAAATCCAGTCCATCACAGTAGGACTAAGCATATAGACATTAAGCACCAATTCATAAGAGAGTGTGTAGACAGAAATAAAATTAATCTTGTCTATATATACACTGATTTACAACGGGCAGATATCTTCACCAAACCTTTGGATGAGAGGAATCATCTGTTCTTTATAAATCCACTTGGTATGATAAATAGAGAAGCTTTAATTTGATTTTTGTCTATGGTCGTTGAATTTTTCAAAGTTTGGCGAACGGAGCTCGACGAACAGAGAAAAAGTTCTAGAGAACTTCGTCGAACAGAGATCGATGAATTCTCTGTGAGTGAAGTTATTTTCGTTCACCGGAGATCGATGAATTTCCTTCGGAAAACTTTCGTCGAACGGAGCTTGATGAAATGTTTTCACATCTTCTGACTCAGATCGACAAATTCTTTTGACTATGAAATATTTCGTCAAACTCAGATCGAAGAACTTTTATTTTTCGTCGAATGGAGTTTGTCGATTCATATTCTGAAAAAACTTATATCTAGGTTTTCTTCAATCTCCGTCCCGTGCTTTCAGTTCCCTTTGCACTTGATCTTTGTTTTTCTCTTGCAGGTACATTCATGGCGATTCAAGCAAGCGCTCTCTCTTCCATGAAATTTGATATGGGCGTTGACATCGATTTCGACTCCTTCCAGTTCTCTGACGCCATCTTTGTCGAAATCCTGAAGTTATTCGAAGAACAACATCTGAAACAGTTCATGACAATGAGAATTAAGATAACGATGACTGAAGTTAAAGAATGGGTGTACACATCTACAACTCCAGTAGAATATAATATGACTGGATTAGTTTCTGGACATCTAGTTACCCTCTCCCCCTCCGTACTAACCAACACTTTCGGTCTTTTAAATGGAGCAGAAGAAATTGAAATGGGCTCTGAGGAGTATGGAAATATGCTGACCAAGATGGGTCATTCCAGCGACAACCCTAACAAACTGCTCAAGAAGAACTTGTCTCCTGAGTACAAGTTCTTGGCTGACGTAGTCAGCAAGGTACTGTTGGGCAAACACACTGCCCACGACTACATAACCAGGCACCAGTTCACGGTGATGAGTGCTCTGGTCGAGATGAAAGCAGGAAATTGGGGAAAGCCACTGTTTGATCTGATTAAAAGGACAAAACAGCAAGAAAGACGTCTACTTTGGCAGAATTCTCGGGATATTTCTGCAAGAAAAAGCACAAGAACATCGAGTCTCTACACCAGTGTTCATCAATTCCTCCAAGAGGCTTACCTCTGCCCTCTTTGGCAGATGGGAGAGGAAGATAACCATGCCAACCCAGTCTTCCTCTTCCTCCAGACCTTCTGAGAGTACAAGGGCTATTTCAGCCACTCCCCACCCTGCTAAAGATTTTCCACCTCCACCACCTCTAGCCTCCCCAATTCATCTCTCTTCACCATCTCATACCACAGTCCATACTCCAACACCTCCATCACATCTTGGTACACCAACTCCATCACACCATGGTACACCAACTCCATCAAAACATAGTACACCAACTCCATCACAACATGGTACACCAACTCCATCACAACATAGTACACCATCCTCATCTCCTCTACCACTACGCCAAGATCACACCCCCCTTTCCAACCTTCTATCACTACCTTCTTTTGACCTACTGTCATCCCCCTTCATACTCCATCAACTATAGATGAGCCAATGTCAGATACTCTACCTTCTACTCCACCATCATCTTCATTCCATACTTTTGTATCCACTCAGACACCTTCTGAGTTCATGCAATTGGACTCCCCTTCCATTCATGCTCTTCTGGCCATTCTCACTCCACTCATCAGAAACCTGATAGCAGAGGCTATTTCCCCTCATGCTACTTCCATCTCATCCCTTGCCACCTAACTCTCTTCCTTCTCCGTCCCTCCTTCTTCAATCAGGGGCCTGACTCCAGTGCCTACTGAAACCAGGTAGGGGGAGATACAACATGAAGAAGTAGCTCCCTCTCCAGCAAAAGCAGTAACAGACACAGTTATCCCAGCTGATTTAATTTATTTCATTGAGTCTGATATAGATATGGATGAGACAGATATAGCTGGAATAAATTCTATTAGTGATTATATTATCAATCCCACAGTAAATATTTTGAGTTTGTTAAATACTTTTGATACAGTTCATTTGAACCTCTTCCAGAAAATAGCCTAAAGCCTTTTATGGCTATAGTTCCTTACACTTCTCCAATAAGCCCCAAAGTTGCCATGCAACTCAAGACCAGTTTTGCAAGTATAGAGGCTCCAGTTGTTCCATCTCCACCAAGAGCAGATTTTATCATTGTATCATCCCCTCCCAAAGCAATCTCTCCTTTAACATTCAAGATGGATGACAGTCCCATGCCAAATCTGGATGAGATCATAATGGCAGAGATAGAACAAGGGAATCAGTTGTCTTTAGTTCCTGAGAAAGTTATTGAATCAGTTGTTCTACCTCCAGCTCCTCCTCAGGCTAAAAAGTTGATGATATCTGTAGAAGCTCTAAAGGAAATTAATGCTTTATATGATAATCCCCAAGATTCTTCAGATGATGATGATGAAGATGATTTTGATGATAGTCCTTCTGCAAAGAAAAAGAAAATCTCTAAGAAAAGGAATGTCCCTCCAACTGTTGTCCCAAAACATAATCCCACTCATGATACCACATATTACATTCTTCAGAATATCTATCCTTACAAAGGTATGCTAGCTTGGATGTGGCTGTCAAAGAATGAGCAGAAAACCAAGAAGAAAAATAGTAGATAATCTCCTCCTCCACCTTCTTAAAGATATAGGAAAGTCCCACCTCTTCCTCCTCCACCTACTGCTGGTGCTTCAGGACTTACTTCTCAGAGGTCTGTGTCACAACCCGCATTTTCTCAACGATAAAATCGTATTAGAGTAAGAGAAAACACGTGCCGTGATGCCACGTCGTGCAGGGGATAACTGCACACGCTCAGGCAAAAATCCAGACGTTAGATTTTAAGGAAAATTATTGATTAAATAAGAAAGAAAATCAGTTATGTGGAATGGCCGTATCCCTCGGCCCGGTGGATCAGCTAGTCCACAACAAAAATTATATTTATGCGCAGCAGAAAATACTTTGATTCAATTAAATTGACACCCTAAATGAGCATAAGTGTCCCCGGGGGACGACTTGTGCGTGCGCGACCCTGAGGTGAATATAGTAGCTATGAAAAGATAGTGTTTTACGTTGAAGAAAAATAGTGTCTTTGATTTAGAACATGTTATGCATGGGGTACATATAGTAAGACTTTTTGGTTTTAACATATCTAACATGCAACCTAACATAAATCCTTCCCAGAAGCAAGTAACCAACCACAAGTAGGCAAAATCAGCAGTTTAAATTCATATCCAGCATCACAAGAAGCCACCAGTGGGCGTCAACACCCTGACACGAACCCACTGGCGAGTATGAATGTCTATATAGAAAAGTAAAGAACTACCTCACAACAAAACGGGGATCAGCTACCTCAGCTACCCTAGAGGCCACCAACAAGCCCCTCCAAAGGACCTAGCCGCTGAACTGGCTACAACCTGGACCTGAGGCATTCAAGAAAAGAACACCTCAGCAAGGAAACAATCAAAAGGGTAAATAGAGCAATAGATTAATTAATAAATAAGAATAGGGGTTTACCAACCCGGCAACAAACTGCTATAAGCAAAAGAAAAGGGGATGGCAGTAAGAAAAGAGTACTGTCTAAAACACCGCAGAGCACACCAAGTGCGAGCAATAAAACCAACATGCCCTACCAAAAGAGCCTGCAACAGCATCAAGACATATACATATGCCAAAAGAAAGGAAAGCATAAATAGGAAAGGGACTAACAGTCCTAACACATGGGTAAGCGGCAGCAGTCAAAACATGGGTCTGAATACATAACCAAAATCAGACCCAAAATGGGCTAAGGGGCAAACAGTGGCAGCTTTAGGGTCCCACACACACCAACCCAAACCGGGGCAAAAGGCGGTGGCCACAGCTCTCCACATAAAACCACCCCTCCAGAGGCCACCAAAACTCCACCACCTGCCACAACCCAAGAGTCGGCATGCAGAAATTAGCCGAACACCCGAAGCCCCCCCACTAGGGAAAGGTCACACTAATAATCCTAAGAAGCTCACGAACCGAAGGCAAACTCATCGGGTCCAACCGACGCGGTCTTGCACGCCTAAAAAGAACCAACCCCGAGTCTACCTGACCCCAAAACAAGCACAGCACCCAGTGTCGACACGATGTGTCGACACCACGACAAGCCGGTGTCGACACAAGGTGTCGACACAACCGCGACCGGTGTCGACACCAAGTGTCGACACCACTGCGGCCGGTGTCGACACAAGGTGTCGACACAACTGCTGCTGGTGTCGACACCAAGTGTCGACACCTGTTGGAACACCCTGTTACTAATTTGGGTCAGGATCACTATGTCTCTAGGAATTTATGCTTTGACCTTCTGTATAGATAATAGGTCAATTAGAATTGAGTCTAAGGGATCAGGAGTCAAGGTTTGGAAGCTGCCCTGAAGACCCAAGTTTTTCTGGAGACTGAGTCCAAATCGTCGAGCTCAGCTCGACGTTTCGTCGAACTCCGGTCGACGATCGTCTAGCTCAACTATTGACAGATCGTCGAGCTCCATTCGACGATCGCTGAGCTCAATCCTCATAATATCGTCGAGCTCTGGTCGACGATCGCTGAGCTCAACATCTCAACATCGTCGAGCTCTGTTCGACGATCGCTGAGCTCAGGTCGACGATTTTGGCTCTGCACTGGATCCTTATCTCTGAGCTCAGTTCGACGATCTTTGAGCTCAGATCGACGATTTCTTTGCTGCTTGCTTTTTCCAGTTCGCTGAGCTCAGCTCGACGATAGCAGAGCTCAGTTCGACGATTTCAGTTATCTTTCAGAATTCAAATTCAAATCAGATAGAAGTTATTCTGCATTTAATTCAGAAGATCTGCCAGCCGTTTTCATTTACTTCTGGAGCAAGTTTCAAGGGACTTTTCAAGGAATAATTCAGTGGACTTTCCTTCAGAACATTTTATGCAATTAAAGCTGTAATTAATTCAGTCCAACGGCTATCTTTGACAGAGCAATTTTCTATTCAGACTCAGAGAATAAAAGACAGAATGTTTTTTTTTGAATGAGACAAGAAGATAGACAAGAACAAGAGAATAGAGATTGACAAGTAGAGGACACAACTCTATACACAGTGACTCTCTCAATCTTCTGTCAACAAGAATTCAGAAGAACACTCATCAAGAGATCAAGCTTACAAACATTCTTCAGATCTCTTCAGCTCTCAAGTGTTCAAGGCCAACATCATCTCAAGACTCCAGACACTCAACATTTCAGCTTGCTGAAATCATCTTTTGCTGGAGATCTATCTTTGAAGGCCTATCACCCTCAGCAAAGCTCATTTTCCTGAAGATTTCAAGGACTCAGGGGGAGCTTTGACAACATCACTGAATCCACATAGTCTTCTCAGTTGCTTGAGAAAGAGAAGACTGCCATCACTCTCTCACCCCCATTCTGTAAAGGGTTTCTCAAACTCCCTTCAAAAGTTTGAAGCTGGTTTTTGAGCACCTTGTCAAAAGCTCATTGGTGGCAAGACACCTGATCAAAAAATCTGATTTGGTTTTTGAGCACCTTATCAAAAGCTCATTGGTTCCCAGGACACCTGATCAACTCATCCTGCAGTGGATTCCTACCTAGGGTGGTAGAAGAGTGGATGTACCCAAGTTGGGGAACCACTATATTTCCTTGTGTCATCTGCTTCTGCATGTTTTCTTTTTTGTTTCTGGCCTAGATTTTCTTGTGCTTAATATCTGCATAGCTTAGTTTTATTTCTGCTTCCCTGCTTACACTCATCACAACAATTGTTGTAAAGCTTTGCAAAAAGTTTTCCTTGTGTTTTTAAAAAAGCACCATATACTCTATTCACCCCCCTCTAGAGTATATCAGATCTAGTTTCCCCTTTCAATTGGTATCAAAGCGAGGTTGGTTAAACATACCATATCTGTTTGGTTGTACAGGCTAACACCTGAACCCCAAGATCCCAAACTAGATCCTTCTTTTTATATTTTATTATTAGATTTAGTCTGCACAAATCATGGCCCAAAACAAAGACTATGCTAGCACCAGACCTCCAGTGTGCAATCTGTCAAAGTTTGCACTTTGGAAAGCAAGGATTAGACTATACATGAATTCTATTGACGAAGATATTTTTAATTCTGTCTTAACAGTGTGTCCAAGACCTCTAGAGAGCACAAGCACAAATGTTGTTCCACCTCCATCAGGAACAGATGCTGACATTAAAAAGTGGAAAGTAGCTGATGCCAAGGCAATGAACATTCTAGCTCAAACAATGTCAGATGACATTTTTCAAAAAGTAGCTGAATGCAACTCAGCCAAGGAGATCTGGGACAAGCTCTCAGAAATAGTTTCAGGATCAGCTGATGAGAGAAAGGACAGAAGATCTCATCTCATCTCCCAATATGAGAACTTTAAGAAGGGAGAAACAGAGTCAGTGGGAGAAATGTACAACAGATTGAGTCTAAATTGTCAGTGAACTGAGGACATTAGACAAAGAGATCTCACTGACAGAACTGAATGATAAGATCCTAATGTGCTTCCCCAGCACTTGGGATTCAAGAATCTGGCCAATTAAAGATGCCAGAAGTCTGAATGAGATCACGACTGAAGCCTTGTTGGGTAAGCTCAAATCTTATGAGCTACTCATCAAGAACAGAGAAGAAGAACAGAAGGCTGCTTCTCCAGCCACAAAAAGGGAGAAGACTATAGCATTTAAGGCAGCTGAGGATATGCCTGAAGAAAAAGGTACAGGCAATGATGAACTTCTCAGCCTGTTGGCCAAAAGATTCTACAAGATGGCCAGAAAGGACTTCAGAAGAAGATCATACAAGGAGCAAGACAAGCCAAGGTATGACAAGTCCATTGGCAATAGCAAAGACATTATTTGCTTTGGTTGCAGGAAACCAGGGCATATGGTTCCTGACTGTCCAGAAAACAAGAACAAGGACAGAAGGGACAGAAAAGAAAGAAGAAAGGAGAAGGACTCCAAAAGGAATGGAAATAGCAAACCTTCCTCCAGCAGAAATAAGCACACAAGGAAAGGATTTGTTGCTGAATCCTGGAGTGAGACTGAAGAGGAGTCAGAGGCCTCTTCCAGCTCAAGTGATGATGAGGATGATGCAGAGGAAAAGGAGTTCTGCATGATGGCAATCAATGCCTCACAACACAACTCAGAGGAAGAGGAGTCAGAGTCAGACTCAGAGACACAACCTGAAGAAGATCAGGTAATCAGCTCTTTTGATTTCACTTCAGAAGATTTCAAACTTGAATTTAAAGCACTATGTTTAGACCTGCTAAAGTCTGAGAAAGAGATCTCTCTCAGAAATCAATTATCTGAACAAAGTGGTTTAAAATCAGAAAACCTCAAGCTCTCTCAGGAGTTGGAGAACCATAGGGAACAGATAGCTTCACTGAAGAGTGAACTCTCTGAGGCCAAGAAGCTTGAAGAATCTCTCAATGGGAGAAGCATCAAGCTGATGGACATCACAAGCACAGTGAACTCAAGATTCAACAGTACACTGGGCTTGGGTGCCTCATCCAGCCAACCTATTGTTCTAACAACCCCTATCAAGTTCATTTCTGACAAGGGAAAGGGAGTTGTAGAGGTTGCCAGGAAAAATTCTGATCTGCCTCAGAAAACTAAAGTCCAGTACAAATCGCCGAATGAAGATCGACGATCGCCGAACGCAGCTCGACGATCTCAGGACAAATCGTCGAACGCTGATCGACGATCTAAGCCAAGATCGTCGAACGCTGGTCGACGATCCCATATACCTGACCTCAGCCATAGTCGACCGTCGAACGGAGCTCGACGATCTGACCCAAGATCGTCGAACTCAGCTCCAAGATCGTCGAACAGAGGTCAGAGCTCTGGAAATTGTTTCAATGGCAAGTCAAAATTGAATCCTGAGGGTTCTTCATCCCAAACATTTAACCCTTATACTGAATGGATTTTACCTCCAAGGAGATATCATCCTGAAGGATATAAGAGTCAGCCAGGGATGTCTTTCATTTCTGAATTTAAAGGTTATCAACCTAGGCCCAAGGTAAACTGGGTCAAAAACAAGTGAATTGCTTTATGTGCAGGTGAAGACCTATCCAACATCTAACCAGCAATGGTATTTGGATAGTGGGTGCTCTAAGCACATGACAGGGAACAAGGACAACCTCAATTCCTTTAGAGCCAAGCTTGGACCCAAAGTTATCTTTGGTGACTCCAACTTTGGACAAACTAAAGGATATGGAGAAGTCCAGATTGGTTCTGTAACCTTCAAGAAGGTAGCATATGTGGAAGGACTGAAGCACAATCTAATCAGCATCAGTCAGCTATGTGATGAAGGCTACCAGGTGACCTTCAGCAAAACCCTATGCAAGATCAAGTCAGAGGACAACACCACTGTGTTGACAGGTAAAAGGAAAGGTAACATCTACCTTGTAGATTTTCTTTCAACTTCTATAGATATCTGTTTATTCAATTCAGTTTGTAGACCAAATGTTTTATGGCATAAGAGACTAGGACACCTAAACCTTAGAACTATTGCTAGGCTCTCCAAGGACAACCTTGTTAGAGGACTACCTTCTGGCCCCTACAAGAAGGAAGGACTCTGCAAGGCCTGTCAATTAGGCAAGCAAACTAAAAACAGTTTTAAGTCACTTAATAAGAGTGATTCACCTAGGATATTGTATCTGTTACACATGGATCTATTTGGACCCATCACAGTACAAAGCCTAGGAGGGAAATCCTACACTTTAGTTGATTGTAGATGACTTCTCTAGATTCACTTGGGTGTTCTTTCTAAGGAAGAAGTCTGATAACTTTAAGTGTCTGACAGAGTTTCTCAAATGTATAAAGATTGAGTTCAATACTCACATTGCCCTGATCAGAAGTGATCATGGGACAGAGTTTGATTCTCTTCTTATGCAAGAGTTCTGTCAGAGTGAAGGGATCAGACATACTTTCTCAGCTCCTAGAACTCCTCAACAAAATGGGGTAGCTGAAAGGAAAAATAGAACCCTTATTGAATCTGCCACTACATTGTTGTCAGATGCTCATCTACCTCTATCCTTCTGGGCAGAGGCAGTGAACACCTCCAACTATGTGCTGAACAGAAGCCTGATACATAAACTGAAGGGAAAGACTCCCTATGAATTACTCAAAGGGAAGAAACCTAAAGTTGACTATTTCAAAATTTTTGGTTGCATTTGTTATATTCACAATAATGATAAGAAACATCTAGCAAAATTTCAAGCCAAAGCTGATGAAGGAGTGTTTCTGGGATACTCCATGATCAGCAAGGCCTATAGGGTTTATAATAAATCATCATTGAAAATTGAGGAATCTGTTCATGTTTCTTTTGATGAAACTAACATGTCTTTCAAGGAGAAGATTTCTTCTACCATAGAACCTTTGCAGGAACACTCTCTAGTTGAAGATATGAACAAGCTACAGGTTGCTCAAGAGGATGAAAGCAGTGAAGATGAAAGCAATGCTCAACATATTGAAGCACAACCTGAAGAGCCAGTTGTTGTACCACAAGAGGAAACAACAACACAGGTTGGTGAACAATCAACACCCCCTGTTGATTTAGTAACATCAAGAGACCATCCAATTACCCAAATAATTGGAGAAATCTCAGCTGGTGTGCAAACCAGAAATCAGGTCAACCAAAACCTGTTGCACACCTGCTTTCTTTCTCAAATTGAACCTCAGTCCATTCAAGATGCAGAGCAAGATCCACACTGGATCATTGCCATGCAAGAGGAGTTGCATCAATTTGAGAGGAACAAAGTATGGGAACTAGTGCCCAAGCCTAAGGATCATTCCATTGTTGGAACAAAATGGGTATTCAGAAACAAACTGGATGATCAAGGAGTAATAATAAGGAACAAGGCAAGGCTAGTTGCCCAAGGATATTCTCAAGAAGAAGGAATTGACTACGACCAGACCTTTGCACCTGTTGCAAGATTGGAAGCCATCAGGATTTTTCTAGCTTATGCAGCTCACAAAGGCTTCAAGGTTTATCAGATGGATGTCAAGAGTGCCTTCTTAAATGGAGACATCAAAGAGGAAGTCTATGTCAGACAACCTCCAGGTTTTATCTCTCCAACTCATCCTGATTTTGTTTTTAGATTAAATAAAGCATTATATGGTCTCAAGCAAGCTCCTAGAGCATGGTATGAGACCCTAGCATGCTTTCTTTTGGAAAATGGTTTTATAAGGGGTAGAGTAGACCAAACTCTTTTCATTAGAACCCATAAGTCCCATACCCTACTAGTACAAATCTATGTAGACGATATCATTTTTGGTTCTACTGACTCAAAATTGTGCAGAAGGTTTTCTAACCTAATGCATTCTAAATTTGAGATGAGTAGCATGGGTGAGCTATCCTTTCTTCCTAGGATTGCAAGTCAAACAACATGCTGAAGGCATCTTTATTTCTCAAACCAAATATGCTAATGAGCTGGTTAAGAAATTTGGCATGTCTGAGGCATCTTGTATGAAAACACCCATGCCTACCAATGCTGTACTTGGATGCTGATGAACATGGGAAACCTGTTGATCAGACAACATATAGAGCAATGATTGGCTCTTTACTGTATCTTACAGCTAGTAGACCAGATATAATGTTTGCTACATGCATATGTGCTAGATTCCAAGTTAGCCCTAGAGAGTCACACCTCACATTAGTAAAGAGGATTC